>LR750566.1:198780-398780 GCA_902729485.2 Mus minutoides
AATTTTAGGAAGACAGATGTCATAGGATCTAGCTTATTTTTTATGTGGAATTTTAACACCAGAAAGGAAGACAACAAAAATGAATTACCATGCTGTCTGACCTACTGTGGAATGAGAAGTGACTCAGGCATTTCCAATACTGTTTATAAAGAAGATATTCATAACAAAGCCGCTTGTCACAGTAGGGATTTGCTGCACATCTCTTAAAAGTACCTTCTTGGTCAAATCCCTCTAAGTTCTCCCTGATTTAATTCTAAGAAAAGGCTTGAGCTGCAGTGCAAAGGCCACAGATTCAACCCAAGACAGCCACCACCCTGCAAGTGACTAATAGAGGCTATCCTACCTATGCATGCCATGGACCCAAATAGCTAGAAGTGGCTTTCACTATTTCTCAGGAGGCTCCAACTAAGAACTGGGAATCTGAACCAGCTACAGCAGTCTCCAGGCCCGGTACTCTGCACTCCTAAACTTGGACCTGACTGAAAGTAAAGATGGGAAAAACCTATCAATTATTCCTTAACTTACTATTATTGCTGATAACACAATCGTTATTGTTGTTATTACAAGAGTACATACTATCCTAACGTAGCCACAGGGCCCACTAAATGCCCTTGGTCCCTACTGAAATAGGCAATCATATTGATCTTTTATTATCTGCTAAGCAGAAGTCTCAGCATCTCACTTAAACAACATCAATGTGAGGTCTGGATTCTTATCATCCCTGACAGATAAGGAAGCCAAAGCTCAGCATGATGGGTGCACTTGCTCAAGGCTGTACTTAGAGCATGGTGCTGAGAGGATGTCAGTCCTGATTAGGCCCACCCAGTCTTCCTTGTCTGATACCACACCCAACTTTCAGGGTAACAAGCCATCTGCCCATATCACTGAATTAGTCCTGACCTCTCATCACTGTACCCCCTAGGGGTCATGGTGATCAATGCTATACTCTCTATGACCAAGAGCAAGACCTCATCTTGTGAGGTGAGTGAGGATTGAGTGAGGCACAGGAAAGCCTGGAACTCTCAGGCATCCAGTCAGGAGGCTGTGGCTCTCAGCTGGCTACACAGGCCACTTCCTCACCCTGTCCTTGATTTGGTGATGTTCTGAACTCATGCTGGTATAATAGCCATCTTTGCCTTCAACTTTCTAGCTCCTATTAATTCTGTCTGTCCAGAAAGGTAACAAACATACTTTGCTTAGAAAGAAAAGCAAATATGAAACACAAGAAAAATAATACTTTTAAAATATATGTATATCTTAAAACTTCAGATTTTATTCCCTTCCTGGTCTACCCTCTTATTCCTCGAAATCCCATACCTCATATCTGCCCCCCTGTGTCCAAGAGAATGTTCCCACTACACTGTCCCACACCACCAGACCTTTATCTCCCTGGGGCCTCCAATCTTGAGGGTTACGTGCATCTTCTCTGCCTAGACCAGACTCAGCAATCCTCTGTTGTATATATGTTGGGGTTTATATCAGCTGATGTATGCTGCCTGGTTGGTGTTCCAGCATCTGAGAGTTCTTAGGGGTCCAAGTGAATTGAGACAGCTGGTCCTACTACAGGGTTGCTTCCCTCTTCAGCTTCTTCTAGATTTCCCCTAATTCAACCACAAGGGTTAGCAGCTTCTGTCCATTTGTTGGTGCAAATATCTGCATCTGACTCAGCTGCTTGTTGGAGCTTTCTGAGGGCAGTCATGACAGGTCCCTTTTTGTGAGTGCTCCATAGCCTCCTTAATAGTCTCAGGTCTTGGATCCTCCCTTATGCTCTAAGATCAAGAATTGACAAGTAGAAATTCAAAAAGTTTCAAAGCTTCTGTAAGGCAAAGGACACCATCAATAGGACAAAATGGCAAACAAATCAAATCAAAACAAAACAGAACAAAAACAAATAAACAAATAAAAAACAGATCAGCAAAAGATCTTTACCAACCCTACACCTGATAGAGGGCTAATATCCAATTTATAAAAAAGAACTGAAGAAGGTAGACTCCAGAGAACCAAATAAGCCTATTAAAAATGGGGTTATAGAGCTAAACAAAGAATTCTCAACTAAGAAATATCAAATGAATGAGAATCATCTAAAGCAATGTTCAACATCGATTTATACTCTCCAGTGATTCTCTAAGGTGGGCCTGGTCAGGAAGTCATAGGCTGTAGAAGCAGCAGAGAAGCTGGGACAGGGTCATATGGACTACATCTGCACCCAGGAGGTGGGGCTGCTCTGCAGCACTCTGTGCACTGGTCTTGAAGCAGAGAGCTTGCCTCCAGGGAGTGCTGACAAAGGCTTATAGACAGACAGGAGGAACAAGCTCCAGCCAGCGACAACAAGAATATCTAACACCAGAGATTACCAGATGGCAAAAGTCAAATGCAAGAATCTTACCAACAGAAACCAAGTCTACTGGGCACCATCAGAACCCACTACCCCCATCAGAGCAAGTCCTGGATACCACAACACATGGAAAAAGTAAGATTCAGATTTAAAATTATATATCATAATATTGGTAGAGGATTTTAGAAGGCCATTAATAACTCCTTTAAAGAAATAAAGAAGAACACAGGTAAACAGGCAGAAGCCCTTAAAGAGGAAACACAAAAATGCCTCAAAGAATTATAGGAAAACACAACCAAGCAGATGAAGGAATTGAACAAAACCAGCCACCATATAAAAATGGAAATAGAAGCAATAAAGAAATCACAAAGGGGGACAATCCTGGAGATAGAAAACCTAGGAAAAAATCAGGAGTCAGAGATGTAAACATCGACAACACAATACAAGAGCTAGAAGAGAGAATCTCAGGGGCAGAAGATTCCATAGAAAACATTGATACAACGAAGAAAATGCAAAATGCAAAAATATCCTAACCCAAAATATCCAGAAAATCCAGGACACAATGAGAAGTCCAAACCTAAGGATAAAAGGTATAAATGAGAAGGAAGATTTCCAACTTAAAGGGTCAGTAAATATCTTCAACAAAATTATAGAAGAAAACTTCCCCAACCTAAAGAAAGAGATGCCCATGAACATATAAAAAGCCTACAGAACTACAGATAGACTGGACCAGAAAAGAAATTCCTCCTGTCACAAAACAGTCAAAAAACCAAATGCACAAATCAAAGAAAGAATATTAAAAGCAGTAAGGGAAAAAGGTCAAATAACATATAAAGGCAGACCTATCAGAATTACACCTAACTTCTCCTCCATGAATATGAAAGCCAGAAGATCCTGGGAAGATTTAATAAAGACCCTAGGAGAGCACAAATGCCAGTCGAGACTACTATACCCAGCAAAACTCTCAATTAACATAGACGGAGAAACCAAGGTATCCCATGACAAAATCAAATTTACACAGTATCTTTGCACAAATCCAGCCCTTCAAAGGATAATAAAGGGAAAACTCCAACACAAGGATGGAAATTACGCACTAGAAAAAGCAAGAAAGTAATCTTTCAACAAACCTAAAGGAAGATAGCCACATGAAGAAAATTCAATCTCTAACAACAAAAATAACAGGAAGCAACAATGACTTTTCCTTAATATCTCTTAATATCAATGGACTCAATTCCCCAATAAAAAGATATAGACTAACAAACAGACTGGTTACATCAACAGCACTTAATATTTTGCAGCATCCAAGAAAGCCAGCTCAGTGACAAAGACAGACACTAATTCAGAGTAAAAGGCTGGAAAACAATTTTAAAGCAAATGATCCTAAGAACCAAGCTGGCATAGCCATTCTAATTTTGAATAAAATTGACTTTCAACCTAAAGTTATCAAAAAAGACAAGGAGGGATACTTCATACTCCTCAAAGTTAAAAATCTACCAAGATGAACTATCAATTTTGAATGCCTATGCTCCAAATTCAAGGGCATCCACATTCATAAAAAAAAAAAAAAACTTTACTAAAGCTCAAAACACACATTGCACTGCACACAATGATAGTTGGAGACTTCAACACCTCACTCTCAGCAATGGACTGTTCATGGAAACTAAACAGAGACACAGTGAAACTAACAGAAGTTATGAAACAAATGGAGTTAACAGATTTCCTTCTTATCAGCACCTCATGATACCTTCTCCAAAACTGATCATATAATCTGTCACAAAAAAGGCCTGACCAGATTCAAGAAGACTGAAATAATACCATGCATCCTACCAGATCACTAAAGAGTTAGGCTGATCAATAACAACATAAATATTGGAAAGCCCACATATGCATAGAAGATGAACAACACTCTACTCAGTGATGAGTTGTTCAAGCAATAAATAAAGAAAGAAATTAAAGACATTTTAGAGTTTAATAAAAATGAAGCCACAACATACCCAAACTTATGGAACACAATGAAAGTAGACCTAAGTGGAAAACTCATATCAATGAGTGTCTCCAAAAAAAAAAAAAAACAACTGGAGAGAGCATACACTAGCAGCTAGACAGAGCACCTGAAAGCTCTAGAACAAAAAGAAAGAAATTCACCCAAGAGGAGTAGATGGCAGGAAATAATCAAATTCAGGGCCGAAATCAACCAAGTGGAAACAAAAAGAACTCTACAAAGAGTCAATCAAAACAGGAGCTGATTCTTTGAGAAAATCAACTAGATAGATGAACCCTTAGCCAGACTAACTGGAGGGCACAGGGACAGTTTCCTAATTAACAAAACTTGAAATTAATAGAGAGACATAACAACAGAATTTGAGGAAATACCCACCCCCCCAAAAAATCATCAAATTCTACTACAAAAGCCTATACTTAACAAAACTGGAAAACCTGGATGAAATGTACAATTGTCTAGACAGATACCAGAGAGCAAAGTTAAATCAGGATCAGATTGACAATCTAAACAGTTTCATATCCCCTAAAGAAATAGAAACAGTTATAAATAGTCTCCCAACCAAAAAAAAAAAAAAATGCCCAGGACCCAATGGTATAAGAGCAAAGTTCAATCAAACCTTCAAAGACGACCTAATACCAATATTCTTCAAACTATTCCACATAATAGAAACAGAAGGTACTCTACCTAATTTGTTCTATGAGGCCACAATTACTCTGATACATAAAAGAACTCAAAGACCCAACAAAGAAAACTTTAGACCAATCTCCCTTATGAATATCGATGCAAAACTACTCAATAAAATTCTTGTAAACTGAAAGCAAGAACATATCAAAATGATCATCCATCATTTTCAAGTGGGCTTCATCCCAGGGATGCAGGGATGAAACAACAAATAGAATCCCATCAAGGTAATTCACTGTTTAAACAAACTCAAAGGAAAAAAAAACACATTATCATCTCATTAGATGCTGAGAAAGCATTTGACAAAAAACACCCCTTCATGATAAATGTCTTGGAAAGTTCAGGAATTCAAGGCCCTTACCTAAACTATAGTAAAAGCAATATACAGCAAACCAGTAGTCAACATCAAACTAAATGGAGAGAACCTTGAAGCAATCCCACTAAAATCAGAGACTATTCAAGGCTGCCCATTCTCTCCCTAACTATTCAATATGGTACTTGAAGTCCTAGCCAGAGCAATTAGACAACAAATGGAGATCAAATGGAGACAAATTGGAAAGAAAAAAAAAACTCACTTTTTGCTGATACCACAGTATACCTGAGTAACTGCAAAAGTCCCATCAAAGAACTCCTAAACCTGATAAACAACTTCAGCAACCTGGCTGGATATAAAATTAAACAAATCAGTGGCCTTTCTCTACACAAAAGATAAGCAAGCTTTGTTGGTCATCAATGGGAGGAACAGCCCTGGTCCTCTGAAGGCTCTATATCCCAGTGTAGGGGAATGCCCAGGCTAGGAGGCCATAGTGGAATGGTTGGTAAGCAGGAGGAGGGAGAGGAAATAGGGGGTTTTCGGTAGAGGGCAGGAAACAGGAAGGGGGATAACATTTTAAATGTAAATTTAAAATATCTAATAAAAAAAGAAACAACAGAAATATTTCATGTTATCAAGAGGGATTAATTTTTCCAGTCAAGCTTCTAGGAAGTTAATCTCAATTCTAAATTTCAGAGAAGTGCATAATATATAATGTTATCCTATATGAGAGGTGAATGATCTGCTCTAAAATTGAAAATAAAGGATGATGAGGCAAGATCCTGAATACAGAACTAGCAGTGGTAACATCAGAGCCCTGCATACATGCCTGGCAGACTAGGACAATGAGTATGCTCAGGTCAGTCACTGAACCTACACATCTCCTGAGATTTCTCCATTCAGTTGGAGTTGATTCTGGTCCACCTAATATAGCACATGCACTGGAAGGACAAAAGCCAACTGCAGGAGGTGTGGAGACGCCTCACAGGTTAGAGCATCTGCTGCTCTCTAGAAGACCCACATGGTGCCTAACAATCATCCCCAGGAATGGTTGTGATTCCTTCTTCTGGCCTCTGAGAGAACTTTCCTCAAGAGGAGCCCCATACAGTAGGACACACAGTAGGAAAAACACCCATTCACAAAATGATAAACATAAATCTAATCAGCAACAACAAAAAGATAAGTTTATGGTCGAGGACAACAGCATCTATCAAAAGCTATTTCCCAGCACGACTTCGAAGGTGATTATATCTGCTGTGTGCTTGTCACTGATGCTGTACTGCAAGCAAAACTGAGGCACATGGCTCTGGCCTTCTTGATTTATTTCACATTCCTTTGTGTATGTTTTTATTTCCTCAGAAGCTGTAGAGCAATGACTTTATATTACTCAGTATCTGGTCCACAGGGTCATGAATGAATGTGTTATAGAGTACTATATGCTAGGAGTAAGAGAATTCATGACAGCATGGATACAGTATGGCAATGATTATATTATAAAGCATGTGTCCATGGGGTAAGTGACATTATCCACATAAAAAAAGATCATCACATTTTGTAACCCTAGGTGGTTATGACTTTACTATGTAGCCCTGGCTGCCTGGAACTTACAGAGATCCATCTCTGGATGTGAATTCTAGATCTACAGTAAGGGACTGAACACCTGAATAAGGAAGATGGCCTGAAGAGTCACTACTTGCAAATTGAGTTTTATTCGTAAGAAATAGAATTTTTAAAATACAGGTTTTAAAAGTTCAATTGAGGGCTGGTGAGATGGCTCAGCGGGTAAGAGCACCCGATTGCTCTTCCTGAAGATGATAAGTTCAAATCCCAGCAACCACATGGTGCCTCACAACCATCCGTAACGAGATCAGCTACAGTGTACTTACATATAATAAAATAAAATAAATCTTAAAAAAAAAAAGTTCAATTGATATAGAATTAAAAGCAGAAAAAAATGAAAAACAAGAACAAGCACATATAACTTCTCAATAACATAGCAACAACTCAAAGAACAAAAACCAAAATTTCAACCAAAAGTCTAACAGGAAATTATTGTTCAGCTGCTTTCTCTTTCTGCACATCTAGCAGCACAGACCTACCGCCTGTTACTCCTCTTGGACACTTGGTGGCAGTGCAGTCAGTTCTCTGCCAAGGGGAGTTGTGTGACTAGGAAAGGGAATAACACCCTGAATCAGCCATGGCTTCCTAGATAGGGACTATTCACCTCAAGGAAATGAATTATATGGAAGAAGATTCATCCAAGGAAGATTGTGGATGCCAGGGATGGTGCTCAGCAGGGGGCTCCTGGGGTGGCAACTCATTCTGCAGGATGCTCTCTTCTTGGGCTGTGGCCAATGCCAGCTCTCTTACAGTTTCTGAGACCTGCAAGAGGAAGGCAGTTACTAAGACACAGGCATGGTGGGGACAGGCATGGCAGCTGTCAGGCTGCTGCCTCCCACCACCTCAACTGTACTTGACAGTCAACATTAAGATTTTCACTGAAATTATTGATATTAAATCTGAACATAGGCAAATTATTCTACAACAGTCACAGACCATGGAGTGACTAAGATCAACTCAGGCTTCTATCAGTGCCAACCAAGAACATTGCAAAGGAAGAGACCTCAATGGATTACAAGAAGAAAAGAGAAGGCCACATGCCACCCAATCAATGATAATGAGAAGCACTTATTTCACATTTGTACATGGCTCTAATCCCTCCAAGGTGCATGCACCTGGGATTTCACATGACCTCTGCCTGTCTCCTGTCTAAGGACCCAGAACTCACTCAAAGCTCTGCATAGCATTCCACCAATCATGAGGACATTGAAGAATGGGACATGCTATTCATCTGTCACCATTAGTGGACTGCAGATTAAAGCAGAGTTGAAAGGTACACTTGCCAGTGGTAGCTGTGTTTCAAAAGAGACTAATTCAGTGCCTTACAAGAGGTTAACTTCCCAGAATACATGTGTGAAGACAGAGAAATGAACAGCTACATTCCATGAGGTAGGTGGCAACTTGGGGGTGTAGATTAGATTGGTAGGGGGATGGAGCAAAGTTGGATCTAAAGTGCAAATGGTATCAGACAGTCATAGCCTGACCGAATTGTTTGTCCCAACCTGATGTTCTTGAGTCTCAAGGTTGCTGTTCTTCTGTTTGCCTTCACCACTCAGGTCCAAGTCCAGCAAATGCTCATGAATGATGGCCCATTCAGCCTGTACTTTCCTGCTCTCCTGCTTCAATATCACCAACTTCTTCTTTATAAGATTCTTCTCCATCAGGAGCCGGCCTTGCAGGTTACTGGAAACACACTCTGCATAGTAAGATCCTGCAGCCTCCTCCTCCCATTTCTACTTACAGGTCCCATTAACCCGACCTGAATCCTGTTTCCCATGAAGACCTAATACAATCCACATCAATACATCCATGACAACTGTACAAACAGCAAACAGGCATTTCAAGGAAGGAGAAATTTTTGCTGAAGTCCAAACACCAATAGGGGTCCATGTTTCTCCAAAAGAAAGAGGGATCTCCACCTACCCATGACAGCCCATGCATTGGTGCAACACCAATTTGTAAGGTGCAAAGGCAATCAGGGTAGTCAGTAGAACCAAAGGGAGACCATTCTTACTCAGCTCTGTAAAACCATGCCTGAGCCCCAGAGGCCCAGTACTGCATAACAACCCCCTTATGGTCTGAATCATTTTTCTATCTAGAGGCTCCTGAGGATGCCTGCAGAACACTGGCAGGGGTAACAGTCTCTTAGAGACTTAGGAAAACTGATTCCAAAAGTTGCAAGGCACACTGGTGGCTAAAAAGCAGAAAGGATAGAACGAGACCTGCAGAGTCTCCAGTCCAGAAACACAGGAAGGTAGAAATGGCCATTTGACAAGTGGTAGCCTCCCTGACAAGAACTTACCTATAGAAATTTATCTCCTTCTTGAGCTCCTGGTTTTTCTCTCAGGCCTCAATGTTCTCGATCTCTAAGTTGTGCAGAAATGACATTATCTCCTTCTCCTTTACCATCAATTTTTCATAGAGCAGATTTTGCTTGTGGTAGGGCCTAGCCCCAGGAAGACAGAACTCCATGAAAATAGGCTTTGAATAACACATGAACTCAGGCTGGGTCCTGTACAACTGCAGCCATGGAAACCATGCTCTACATTCTAAAGGCTGGGATTTTCTTAACCTTGGAAAACTTGCTATCGTGGCACCAGAACACTAGAAGCTTGGCACCCAGATGGAGGGTGCCCTGGCTCCCTCTGTTCACTCAGTAGGGCTTTAAGGGCAGACTAACCAGTTATGTTCTCAAGAGTCTAGGCTACAAGTTTTTACCCACCAGACACACCTGTGATTGTATTTCCCCTGTTTTCATGAAAGGGATTCTAAATCCTGGATAACTAATACTGTAGAGACAGATATTCCACATAATTCTGGAGATTAGGCCAGACATCACCACGGCTTTATAATCTGCCCAAGGTATACAAATGAATGGACAATTGTGAGCTCATAGTCAAAGTGCAGTGCTATTTAAAGTGGGGATTACCTGACCTCAGGACTCACATCACCTGGAAACTGTTAGGCAGGTAAATCCTCAGGCCAAAACACAGACTGCTAGAGTCCAAATTATGGAGAAAAATAAAAACATACAAAATGTATCCACAGGTCTGTACATGTGCACACATACAGGCTCACAGACTTAGACCTATACACAAGATGGAGAAATAGAAAGAGTGAGAGTACGAGAGAGAGAGACAGAGACAACAAGAATACAATGAGAGGTAGAAGAAATATATACAACATTACTGTCTCAGTGTATAAGGAACACAGATAAAGAGATACAGGCATGAACCTCAGGACTTCTAATCAAGAACTGAGAAGAACCAGGTGGGACCAGGCCCCTCCAGCTGCTACCAGGAGATTCCAGCACTCGGTCACCTGCCAGGCAACTACAAACACTCACCATAAACTCACAACATCTAGAAACCTCCTGTCAAAGGCTTTCCACATGAACTCTGGGAACTCACTCATCATTGCCTCTATCCTTGAGTTCTTCACTCAGACTACAAGTCCCTCTTTTCAAGTGGAGGGAGCAGAAGAGTCCATTTCTCATCTCACTCCTGACCAAGCTTCAGGTTCTGCCTCTCCTCTAAGAAGGTTTTGGAGCAATGTAAGCAGCCAAATGTTTCCTATGTTTGCCCAAACATGTTTATGAAGACCAGAGAGATGTCTTCTACAGAATGAATATCAACAGCACATGGTACAACTTGGCTTCAGAGCCTTGAGTCCTGAGAGTTCACAAGTCAGATGATAAATTCACTATTCAAAAGTATTTGAGTGCTTGGAGATTAACAGATATCCTACCTGTTACTCTAGGCTGAGTAATTGGGCTTAAAATGTCATGCAGGGGGAGAACATGGTCAACACACTGATCAATTTCCCCTACTGAAACACCAAACACCCCAGAAGTAGCAATAGAATCCCCCCTCTGTTGGGGTGTATCAACTGATAGGTCTTTGTTTACAGTATAGAAACGCCTGCCACCCATAATTGGTGATAAAGAAAGGTAAGGTAGGAACTGTCACAAACAGGAGGTCAGAAAATTTCTGAGAACATTAGGTCAGGATCTGGAGCACCATTTTCTCCTTGGCACTAATGTCAGAAAACTATTGGACCTAAAAGAAGCCTTGGATGGAAATGCAGTATTTCCTTCCCCCAAATCAGCATAGCTTAGACCCTCTGTCACTCCTGATGGTCTCCTTCTGTCCCCATGTAACTCTCACAATATCCAGTGGTAGTAAAGACTTGAAGTAAACAGCATACCAACTTTGAGCTTGCCAACTCTTGCCTGAGGGGATGGAGAAAGTAATGTTCTTAAATCCTTGATGTTCAAGAATTGTAATAATCAAGGAAACTTTTTTCCTACTCAGAGTCTCCAATTCCACATTACTAGAAAGGCCAGCTCAGGCCACCCCTACCAGGAAGCTCAATGTCCACTTCCAAGGACTTATTCCACATTTTCCAAGACCATGACCTTCGTCCTTCATTACTCTCAGATGGAAGGCCAGCATCCTTCCTCCCCTCTCTGGTCTCTCTCCTATCCACACTGAATCTCTGTAAACATTTGCTGAGTTGGGCAAACATGGCCATCAGGGAAACATCCAGACACTGACTGAGAAATCTCAGTGAGCTTGTTGTTACTACAACACTGGTGACATCACAGAGTTTGCTAAGAACTCTCCATGAGTCAACAGAATGTCCAATAATGGACTGCTTATATCATGGGCTACAGCCTTTGGCTCTCTGCTATTGTTCTCCCAGAACAATAGATACAGAAAGCTGAGATACACTTTCCTGGATAATCTGCTGGGGCACAGCCATTGAGTCCAACCCCTCCAAAGCCAGGGTTTGCTCTAGGTTTTATTGGCAACACCTAAGTAATTCCTATGTATGTAACTGTGTGTTTCCTTTCCAAAACCTTCTCAGAAATGTTGCATCCTACTTTAAATTTTCCTCAATCAGCAATATGAGCTATTAAAAACTTCTGAGAAATCACACCAGTTTGAATATGCAGCCAAAATCTACTCCTGTCTCATTATGTACAGGTGCATGAAATCACATCCAGGCAGAGCCTGCAGGGCAGGTTGCAGTGTGAGTGTGTTCTAGGGGCCACACTCATGAAGCCTTGTGCTTAGCATTTGAAATTTGCCCCAAGATTCCTTAGGAGAGCACTGTGCAGCCATCATGGTTCTGACAACAGTCCAGAGATCTGTTGGCAGAGGAAACTGAAATATTGCAGCCACCAATGTAAGGCCCTCAGATTGTGTGTGTGTGTGTGTGTGGGGGTGCTTTCCTCACTGCACCAAACTCACCAATCAGTGTTGCATACAGCCCTCTGTGAGCTAGACCGTGACATTCTGTATGAAATAAATAAAATATTCAACAGAGGGCCAAAGGTGCAGGCAGAAGGTATAGGGAAATACAATAGACATACGTTAGTTGGCAGAGCAAGGGCCTAGAATCTTGCATTTGGGTTCATGATTGGCCCCACAAACCACACAAAAACCAATCTCAGTCAAACATGAATGATTCATTAACTGCAGACCTTAATACTGATTGATCAGAACCATAGCTCAGGTTTTTGTGGCTGTGCCAGTGTCCTAAAATCTATCTTTGTTAAGGTATAAAGACAAAAACCAAAAAACAAACACCAAACAAACAAACAAACAAACAAACAAAAAAACAAAAAACCAAACGAGAAAAGCACAATTAGTTCATTTACAGTTAGGGAAGTATCCAGTGGTCAGTTCTTATCAGGCCATTTTAGATAAAACAGTGCATATTGACCCTTAATTTGAGGGGTCCCATGGAAGGGTTTATGGGCCATTGTAAGATTTACAAACATCAAACAGAACATAACAGAATATGGACACCATGACTTTGCAATGAGTCAAGTTGTTTTTCTTTGTTAATGATTGGCAGTCATATCTAAGCAACAATCTGAAATAGAGGCAGACATAGAGCACAATGGCTTTTGCTCTACTGGGTTTTGGTTTTGGTTTTGGTTTTGGTTTTGGTTTTGGTTTTGGTTTTGGTTTTCGAGACAGAGTATCTCTGTATAGCCCTGGCTGTCTTGGAACTCACTCTGTAGACCAGGCTGGCCTCAAACTCAAAAATCTGCCTGCCTCTGCCTCCCAAGTCCTGGGATTAAAGGCATATGCCACCACTGCCAGGCCTCAGAAAGGTCTTTAAGTTGAAGGATATTTAAGACAGTATGGAGAGGGATAAAGAATGCTTTCCTTCTGGGAGGTCATCAGGGGTAGGAAGGTCAGCTGGGTGCTTTCCCTGACTCTCTGAGCTGGCTCCTGAGTTTTCACTGATAAAATTAAATGCTTGGGATATCTGTGTTTTTTTAAAAATGTATTTATTAATCATTCCCTTGTATTACATCTCACATGATATACCACTTCCTGGTTACCCTCCACTAACCCCTCAAACGACATCTGCACTCTCTGCCTCTACTTTGCTTGGATGAGGATGCTCCTTCACCCCACCCTCCCTTTCCTGCGCTATTGATTCAGAAACCCACTACACTGGAGCATTAAACCTCCACAGGACCAAGGGCCTCGCATCCCAGTGCTTTCAGCAAGGCCATTCTCTGCTACAATGTATCTGCAGCTATAAATCCCTCCTTATACACTCCTGGGTTTGTGGTCTAGTGTCTAGGAGCACTGGGTGGTCCTGCCACCAGATGTTGTTTTTCAGTGGAATTGCAATCCCCTCTGTACCTCCAGCTTTTCTGC
Source organism: Mus minutoides (assembly GCA_902729485.2). Lineage (NCBI taxonomy): Eukaryota > Metazoa > Chordata > Mammalia > Rodentia > Muridae > Mus > Mus minutoides. Next base: position 212,418 of record LR750566.1, read on the forward strand.
AAACTCCCACAATGAGTTCCCTGAGTTCAGTATAATGGTTGGCTCCAACGGTCATTTGCTGGCCATACCTCCCAAAGATCTGTCACTCGAGGTTCCTGTCCACAAGTGCCTCCCTCTTGACCACAGGAGGAGTGTCTGGTTTGGTGTCTGAAGTCAGGATGGATCCCCAGGTAGGGCAGTCTCTGGATGGCTCTTCCTGCAGTCTCTGCTCCATTTCTTGTCCCTGTTCTTCCTTTGCTCAGGAACGTATATTGGTTAAAATCTTTGAGTTGGTTGTATGGCACCATTCCTTGACAGAGAACATTGGTGGGGGTCCCAGTGGTGGGGGAGGAGGGGGATACCTATCAACTGGAGGTGGTCTCTACAGGTTCTATCTCCCCCTTCTCTCTGCATTTCGACTAAATTCATCCAGTTTGGGTTTTGGGAGCCTCATGTTTCCCTGATGTCTGAGAGCTTCAAGAGTCTACCCCCTGTTCCTCATCCTCTTACCCCCTATGTAATTTTTTTTTCAATTTCCTGACCTCTTGTACCTCTCTCCCATCCCTTCCAGTACCTGATACTGCCTCCCTTATTTCCTCCACCTCCTCTCTCCCTCCCAGGCTCCCCTCTACCTCCCAGGATCAATGCCAGGACCAGGAATAGGAGTGGGTAGGTGGGGGAGCCTGGGGAGGGAGGAGGGGATAGGGGCTTTTCGGAGGGGAAATTAGGGAAGGGGATAACATTTGAAATTCAAATAAAGAAAATATGAAAGAAAGAAAGAAAGAAAGAAAGAAAGAAAGAAAGAAAGAAAGAAAGAAAGAATATGACACCAGAATCAACTGTCAAGGACCAGTGGGGAATCTCAGAGAGCAGAGGCCCAGTAGTGTGGGTCTGCCCTAGGTCCTCTGCATTTATGTTATGGTTGTGTAGCCTGGCATTCTTATGAGATTCCTAACAGTGGGAGCAAAGGCTCTCTCTGAATCTTTTGCTTACCTTTTGGACCCTTTTCCTCCACTGAGCTGCCTTGTCTTGTCCAAGCCTTGATATGATAACATGTGCTGAGTTTTGTTGTCTCCTGTTATGCTGTATTTGGTTGATGTTCCTGGGAGGCCTGTGCTTTTCTGAGAGGAGGGAAAGGAGGGTGGATCTGGGGGAAAGGGGACGTGGAGGGGAGAGGTTTGGGGGAAGGAAAGGGACAGAATGTACTATAGGAGAGAAAACTAAATAAGAAGTTACCCTTCTTTTAAAAGTGATTGAGGGGACACCCAACATCTCTCTCTCTCACACACATACACACACAAACACACACACACACACACACACACACACAGAGAGAGAGAGAGAGAGAGAGAGAGAGAGAGAGAGAGAGAGAGAAATGAAAACCATAACAAGTCAATGGTATAGTTTTTCTAAAACTCTGCTGTGTGATGTCTCCCCCGAGTCTAGCTTTCAATGTGGGGCTAGTAAGTTCTCCTTGACTGTTGTAGGCTGTTTCCAATGTCACTGTTTTGATAAAATTTACATTCTTTGGTGGTTTAATTCTACAGAATTTTCAGTGCCAGTGTGATTTCTACTTTGTTGTTATCCATTTGGAAAATGGTATTTGCTAGCAACAAATGGAAAACTGTAAATTTATTTTGCTTGTTATACCAAGAATGGACACTGGAGGGCACCAAAAACCAAATTTCTAAGTTACTAGAGGGGAAAAAATGTCCAGAAGGGTTGGGCACAAAGCCAACAGAAATTACTAAAGTAAGATTGAACTTTGCTTTTATGTGATTTTCAGTTCTCTTGAATGCTAATTTTTGCGGTCTATCTAATTTAAATTTTTTTCCAAAACTGAGTTTTAAAATTACTTTATCATTTGTAACTCCCAATGAGAACCAATAATATTCTCAATCTTGAAGGGGTCTTCAACCCTATAGGTGGAAGAATAACCATGAACTAACTAGTACCCCCTGGGCTCGTGTCTCTAGCTGCATATATAGAAGAGGATGGCCTAGTTGGCCATCAATGGGAAGAGAGGCCCCTTGGCTATGCAGTCTTTATATGCCCCAATACAGGGGAACGCCGGGGCCAAGGGGTGGGAGAGGGTGGGTAGGGGAGCAGGGCCGGGAGGGGGGAGAATATAGGGAACTTTCTGGATAACACTTGAAATGTAAATGAAGAAAATATCTAATAAAAGTTGAAAAACAAACAAACAAACAAACAAAAAAACCAAAATAAAATCCACTACCTTACTTTGCTCCTGCTTAGTTATCAGGGCGTCACACTACTTAGAAGCATGAGGTGATGTGGCCTTTTGGAGGAAGTGTGCCATGGGCAGTGGGCTTTGAGCCATCAAAGCCCCAGATCAAGCCCAAAGACTGACTTTTCCTGCTGTCTACCTGCTGATCCAGATGGAGAGCTCTCAGCTACTTGTGCCTTAATGCTACCATGCTCCCTGCTGAGACAACAATGGACTAAGTCTCTGAAGCTGTAAGCAAGCTCCAAGTAAAGTCTTTCTCTTATAAGAAGTGCCCCATGATGGTGTCTCTTCAGAGCAATAGAACAGTGACTAAGGCTCAGAGCTGTGTCTGTTTAACATGATTCTAGGGAGGCCTTCTGTTCTTCAGCCATGCTCTCATGCTCACCAATGTTTGTGTGTCATCTCTGCAAGAGCCCAGTGTTCTGGTCCTACAACATAGGTAATAATTAACAGGAAACCAAGACAAGAGGTCAGAGATCACATGACCACCGTCTGCTGCTCATTGCAAAGCACCTTGGAGCTAGAAGATTCTCTTTTCCTTTCTCATAAGAAATGAGTCAGGGCATAAAAAAAGAAGAAACAAATCTTAGGAAAAAAGAAAAAAGATCTACTGAACCTGTTAGCAGCTATGCATAATTTATAAAAGCTGACATTAATAAATATTTTATTTAATAATGCAAACATATATTATATTCGGTTATTTTTTTTGTTTGATTTTTCTGAAGCTCTAGATTGAAAGATAATGAAAGGCATGTATAGCTACAGAGTTTTACTCTCCAAAATATTTGCCATAGAAATTACAACCAAATGTCTTTTTAAAGCCAAATAGTTGCCAAACATACATATAGATTTACAAATAATGACATGAATATGTAAATAGCATCAATATCCTACCTATAGATGTTAACAGTGTAGGTTTGGGATTTGGACCATGTCTTCTGTTCCAGAATCTGAATTATATTAATCTTTTAATAATAACAGTAATAATAAGAAAAATGATAAAATATAATAATAAGTAATTTTCAAACCCTCTGTGGTGGTTTGAATATGCTTAGACCATGGAGTGGCACTACTAGGAGGTATGACCTTATTGGAGTATGTGTAGTCTTGTTGGAGGAAGTGACATCACTGTGGGTGTGGGCTTTGAGACCCTCCCCCTAGCTGCCTGGAAATCAGCCTTCTCCTGTTGCCTTTGGAGTAAGATGTAGAACTCTCAGCATCTCCTGTGCCACGCCTGCCTGGATGCTGCCATGTCCCCGCCTTGATGATAATGGACTGAAAGTCTGAACCTGTGAGCTAGCCTTAATTAAAGTTGCCCCTTATAAAAGTTGCCTTGGTCATGGTGTCTCTTCACAGCAATGGAAACCCTAAGACCCTTTACAGATACCCTTTATCAAGTTAGGTTTTTTCAGTGATCTTTTTGATTCACAATCTATGCAATAACACAGCTAAGAGTCCCAGTCTGAGTTCTCCTTGTATGTCTTTCTTCTGTCTTTAACCCCTGTTACTTGTGGTCCCAGATTTTGGAGAGCCTTGTTCATAGCATTTCAGTGATTTTCTAGGAATGGCCCTTTTCTCACTTCCAGCAGTGTGTGATGACTGACTCCTCTGTCAGACCCTGTCCTGTCTACCCCAAGGTACTTTGACTCTAATTCTCTGATCTTTCTTTCTTTTTGCTAAGAAAAGGATGCAAAAATTGTGTTAAAAATTTTTATAGGAAGCCATAATTCCAGCTGAAGCTCATGTACTGGAGCTCAAACTCAAGGATAAAAATCAAACTAGTTATCTTAGTTTCAGTCACAAAATTAAGACTAAGTTGCCATCTGACCCTCCTAAGATCTGGAAAATGGATAAGTAATAAATAAATTTTTAAAAATCCCGAAAACTGAAAGAGGGTCAAATTTTCAAAACTGACCAACACCTTTGAGATGAACGTTCCCACTATTTGATTTCGCATCCTTTACTTCTTACTAAAACAAGTTGGATGAGCAAAGCTGAAGAGATGTGACGTTAGCCAATCAGCTTCATTTGATTTGTGAACTCTTTACTTGGTTTTCTATTGCTGTCCACAAAGTATCTGACAAGAGAATTTCAGGAGGAAAGGCTGACTGACCTACACTCATCAGTTTTCTCAGCACTGTGACCAAATATCTGACCAAGAGCAACTCAAGGTTGGAAGAGTTCATTTTGTTTCAAAGTTTGAAATGATTCAATCTGTCACTGTGGGTACAGCATGGTGGCAGGAGTTTGACATGATGAATTACATTGTGTCCGGAGTCAAGGCAGAGATGAATAGTAACGCAGAGCTACTTCCTCCTTGGCCTTAATTTTCCTTTGGGAAGCTAGTCTATGAAATGATGCTGTACACACGGTGGTACAGGTCCCATATAAACCATTCTGGGAATATTCTCACAGGCATCCATAGGTGGATCTCCCAAGTGATTAATTCCAAGCCCAGGTAGGCTGATGGTGAAAACTACCATCAGAATTTGTTCAACTTAGGAATTTCTTGTCTGGTTTTAGGTAGGATCTTATCATATTGCCCAGGCTAACTTCAAATTCCCAGCCTCCCAAGAGTTAGGACCTCGAGTACACACCACTAGACTTGGCAATCCATTCTTTTTCTGTAGTTCTGTCTCCCTCAACTCACCCTAAAGGAATGATGGGGCTCCAGTAACTGACCTAATTAATTCCATTTTGGCCTTTCTCTGGCTCTGTTTTGTCTCTTTAAAATATTTTCTTTCCTAAATAACTCCCTTATGAAGTTACCTTGGATTCTAGGAATGTCAGGACTGATTGTTAAACATCTTTATAGCTTGGAATTAAGCCTGGAAGGACAAATAACCACATAATGAGTTCACATACCCAAGTGGGAGCAATTAATGTCTAATGGAAACAGAGGCTGCCCCTATCATAAAGCCAGTACATTACCGAGGCGGCATTCCTCTCAAGTGTTAACAGCATTAGAGCTTTCTCCAGAATCTGGTTTAGCACCAGAACAGCGACCATGATTGACTAGACCACCAGCCTCGCTTTTAAACCAGCTGGTCTGTCAGCTACCCACAGGCGCATGTGCAGGGATACCCACCGGCTACTCAGACCTTCACTGCTGTTTCCGTTTCACTTGCTTGATATGTTTCTTGCATTTCATCAACTTGACAAAGACCCACCTGTACCTGAGAAGAGGAATTCTATGTTAAGGAATTGGGATCACCAGACTGGCCCATGAACCTTTGTGGGGCATTTTCTTAATTGATGTGATAGGACCAATTAATTGGCGTGATAAGCCAAGGCGTACCTCAACCTGGGCATTTACATCCTGGGTGTCTGGGCCTGGATAAAAAACAAACAAACAAACAAACAAACAAACAGACAGATAAACAAACAAAACTATCTGAGAAATATCCAATTAAGTGGAACCTCTTGCGGGTCTCTTTTTCATTTCCTGCCACATAAATTCTTTCCTGCGCCAATATGCTTTGGGTCAGTGTCTTAGCAGAACAAGAGAGACAAAGGGCATCACTAAGAAATCTCAGGCTTACTGAGCTCCCTGAAAGCACAGCTAAGGTCTCTAAGCCCCAGCATCTGCTCTTCCCAGTTAAGCTGCCTTGAATAAAACTTTCTTACTCCTCACCTTTAGTCCTCAGTCTGGGATGTGTAGACAAGTTCAGTCCACTGGGGTACCCTGTGCTGGAGTTTTAGTCATAACATCATGGTAACAACCTTACAGAGAAAGAAAAATTTCAAATTATTTCTATTTTGTTCTGCTGGTTTGGCTTGGTTTGATTTGGTTTGGTTTGGTTTGGTTTGGTTTGGTTTGAGAGAATGTCTCACACTGTAAGCTAAGCTGGAGCTCATTGTATACCTAAAGCCGACCTCAAACTGACAGCAATCTTCACACCACAGCCTTCCAACTGCTTAGATTATAAGTGTGAATCCATACCTGGTGATCAATCTGTTTTGCATTCTTTGATTCTGTTTTATCCATTCTTTCACTGTCTATAAAATTCAACTCCTGCTCATGCCGTAAGAAGACTGATTTTGCTTTATAGAATAAAGCCTTACCCAATTCAAAAGTGTAAAATGAAACCAACTAAGATCTTTAAACTGAACTAGCTATAATTTTTTTTTTTTTTGATTCTTGATAAATAAGTGAAAGGGACCACTGTGCTTTGTTTGAATTGTTTTTCTTGAATATTGTCACGCTTAACTGTAAAGGGGCCGTAAGAAGCAAGACTCCCTGCAGGAAATACCACACTGTGAGTGAAAATGACCCACCCAAAGGGCATAATCTCTGGCACTGGAGGAAAACGGCCATCTTCTATCTCCTCGAAACTGGGCTCACAGCTGACACTGAAGTGTGTATTTTTCTATCTTTTATCCTTTTATTTGGTGTGAGAGTGCTATGGGTCTGGTGATATGTAGCTGAGAATTTCTCTTTCTCCAGTTATGGCCAAAACTATAAGTAAATGTGTCTGTCCATTTCCAATTACACCATGTTGTCTCTTAATGAGAGTGAGCATTTAGATGAGATAGCAAACCAGGGCAAGAGGCTCTGGTAAGAGTGTGCTAGACCCTGGAGCAAGCTTCCTGTGTCACCACGTAGATGTGACCCTCCCAGAGTTTCTGCTGCCAGTTCATCAACATTGGACACAGTGGGAATGCAGTTCTTGCAACAAAAAGACCCTGTGTTCTTCCTGGCATGTCCTTTCTTTCCTTTAGCCAGCACCCCATGGCCTTTTGCCACCATTGACAAAATGGAAAAGTGACTATTTTGGAGTCTGCAAACACAGAGTTCTTCTCCCCGGTGAACTTCTGCTGGCCGTAGACAGGCCAACCTTGTTTTTCTTTTGTTTTTCAATTTGTGGCTTTTGGCTCATTTGTGGCTTCTCTTTTGTTTTCTGGAATTGTCTTTTGAAAAAAGAAAAAAAAAGTGGTGCTCCTTTCCAACCTTTTGGCAAGGCAATTAAGATGCCTTTGTGCTTTGTTTTTCAATTTAGGAAGATGTTTTAAGAGTCAGAGAAAAACAGATGGAGATCAGTGCTGTGGTTTGCTTGGGAACAGAAAGCACCGACTCTGTGTGGAGTTCCATAGAAGCATTTTAATTTATGACTGTAAGACCCCCGTTTCGGGGAGACCCTCGCTCAAGTCCCGGAATGAGCTGACGCCCCAATAACTCCAGGGAAACCATTCTTCATGCAATATTGCGTGAGGTTTATTCGCGAGTCAGCATGCTGAGGTCGAGCTCATGACCTGCTCAGAGGCAGAGGTGATTGACCCCTAGCAGTTGCCATGGGGGGGGGGGAAGGGGGAGTGTTGAAGGAAAAAAAAACCACAGGATGGGGAGGATAAGATCACAAAGAATGGGGAAGCTGAGTAAACACCATAAGAATGGGGATGATGAGTTTCAGCTCATCTTTGAGGTAAGGACTATAGGCTATCTTTGGCAAACATTCCACAAGGGATGGGGAAGCTGAGTAAACATCATATAGCTCATCTCTGGCGGAGGGGTTACAGGCTATCTTTGGGAAACATTCCTGGTTCCTTACACAATGAGTCAGGCTCCTGGGTGGGTCACCCAGTGGTTATTGGCTTCTCAGGCCACCAGGTAAGAGAACAAAAGGCTTCACGCTGGCTTTGTTTCTAGGGGTCTGGGAAACACGTCTGGGAAACATTTTGAGTTGGGGTCTTACATGACTTAGTAAGAGATGACTTTCCACAGCCATCTGGCATGGCACCCAATGTGCATGAAGTGCATCCTGTATCCATGTAGCTGCTCTTCCAGAGGTAACTGGCTAGTGCACCCATGAACACTTCTCCTCTGCTCTTTGGGCTCTTGTTCTTTCCTGGTGAATTCACATTTTATTTCTGTAAGACATATATGCTCTAGCATACATACATACATACATACATACATACACACACACACACACACACACACACACACACACACACACACATACACACACACATACACACACACACATACTATTGGTTTGTCCATTTAGTTTTGGTTGGGTTTGAGGAGGGGTTGTTGTTGTTGTTGTTGTTGTTTTATTTTGTTTTTGAAATGGCGTCTGTCTATGTAGCTCTGCCTGTCATGGAATTTGCTTTGTAGACCAGGCTGGCCTCAAATTCAGAGATTCACTTTTTTCCTTCTTCTGAGAACTAGTAGTAAAGTTACATCTCCACACCCAGCAGTTTGAATTGTTGGATTAAAGTTTTTGGACATTTGTCTACTTTATCTTTTCTGTTAAGATAGAAAAAGCCTATTATTCAAATTTACTCAGAAAATTATTTTATAGTCAGTCATGGCTGGAATGCAGATATAAAAGAATCAGATTTTTGGAAATGAAAAAAAAGATAAAAAGTTTAAGAAACTCTTTTAAAATTTCCCTTTTCAAAACTGGCTGGCCATTCATATAGCTCATGAATCTTAAGGTTTAACAATATAAGTGAGCAGCCTCAGCTTATTTCAATTTGTCTTAAATTTAATTCAGGTTTAATCATGTGTCTATAGACCTGTACTTTTATTGTGATGTTATTTTTCCTTATAACTTAAATGTTAACATTAATAGACCTTAAAAAAATAAGTACATTTAAATCCAATGAGCGCAAGATGTTCAGGATTGTTAACATGCATCTTGTTTTGGTTACTGTAGCTTCTGAGCCCCAAATACAACAATTCTGGGGATTTCTGTTGGCATAGAAGTGACTTAGGAATTGCTTTTACTCATCTGGTGTCTTATATGTCACAGAGAATCCAAGTGACTTGAAAAAGTAAAGAAAAGTGAACAAAATGGATCAGTTCGTGGATGTGTGTGATCCACTAGAGCCTCAGACTCACTCACAAGCTGGCTAATACAGAAAACATCCCCTCAACAGAGGCTCCCCAAAACTGTAAGCTAATACAGAAAACATCTCCTCAACAGAGGATCCCCAAAACTGTAAGCTAATACAGAAAACATCTCCTCAACAGAGACTTCCCAAAACTGTAAGCTAATACAGAAAACATCCCCTCAACAGAGGCTCCCCAAAACTGTAAGCTAATACAGAAAACATGCCCTCAACAGAGGCTCCCCAAAACTGTAAGCTAATACAGAAAACATCTCCTTAACAGAGGCTCCCCAAAACTGTAAGCTAATACAGAAAACATCTCCTCAACAGAGGCTCCCCAAAACTGTAAGCTAATACAGAAAACATCTCCTCAACAGAGGCTCCCCAAAACTGTAAGAGAAGACACTCCAGACTACACCTGGCTCAGTTAAGTGTGTTTCATAATTGTTGACAACAAAAATTTGCTTTGATTGACAATCAAGAGATACATAATATTATAAGTTTGAGAAAAAGCAATTTAGAGGGAAAGTAAGTACCAGAAATAAGGACTTTACTCCAAGTACACTTTCATCTAATATAAGCCAGTTCTTTAGAGGAACTAAGCTTTAAGTAATAAAGCTCTGAGCTGTTTAAAGGTCATAATTATCAATTTAGTTCTATAATTTATAAAAGGGCAGCTCACTTCATATTTCAGTTATGAACAAGTCACCATCTATTGCCTTAGAGATTCATTTTTCTATCTAGAAAGACCTGTTAATAAAGATTGTTTTGGATAGAGTTAATAACTTCAATTTACGTATTAACCAGAAAAACTTAGTCTTCTGTCCGAATGCCAGCAGTTTTCAAGGAAAGTTCACAGACGTTCCTTTTCTGAAATGGGTATGCTGAAGTTTCCCCTGGATGGCCTTCTTTTAGGTTCTTAGAAATGTGGTATTTTGAATGTTTTTGCAGTTAAACTTGACAAGATTTTGAACTAAAAATCTCAAGCAGTTCACATACCAAATACAGTACATTTTAAATGACTGTACAATGCATAGATATAAGTAGTCTCCCTCCTGTGTCTCAATATAAAAATCAAAGTTAATCCACAAAAACTTGGAAATCCGTAAACGAAACTGCATTAACTAGAGGCAAATAGAATTTTAAGGAGATGTTATGAGAATCTTTAAAGTCAATTAATATGACTTTATTTTTATTTTTGTTTTTGTTAGTTTTGTTTTTTGTTTGTTTGTTTGGTTTGTTGGGGTTTTTTGTTTGGTTGGTTTTGGGTTTTGTTGTTGTTTTTGTTTCCTAATTTTAAAAAAGGATGGGATAAGACCTCTGGCCCCCTTTCCCAGCTCTTAGCTGAGACTCCACCTGGCTTAGCCCCGAGGGTGCTGCCATGTCTCTGTGAGTTCCTCTGTGCTTCTGTCCTGTTGTGTCTGGAAGACCCTGTTTCCTTGGTGTCAGCATTCCTACAGGCTCCTACACACTTCCTACTGCCTCTTCTCCAGAGCTTCCTCAGCCCAGAGGCAAGGGATCTGATGAAGACATCTCGTTTAGGACCCGAGTGTTCTACATTCTTTCACTCTCAGCACACCATCCAGCTGTGGGTTCTGCACTAGAATCTTCTGCAAGAGGAAGATTCTCTAACGATGGCTGAGCAAGTCATTGAACCATGGATGCAGCAGGATATTGTTGGGTCATTTCCTTTTACTAAGTTCCTTTAGCAGAACAATAGCATTTGGTTTTTTCCCTAGCTTTATCTAGTCTCAGGTTTTTGGCTACCCAAGCATTGTCAGGCATGGATCCTATCTCGTAGAGTGAGCCTTAAATTGAACCAGACAGTGGCTGGTTATGCCCATTGCTTTTGTACCACGGATCCACTAGCATATCAGGCAGGCTGGTCATCGCTGTAGAATGAATGGTTTGTAGCTGGGTTGATGTTTGCCTTTCTGCTCTGGTAGCAAGAAGAGTACCTTACAGATCATGATCACCAGTCAGCAGGGATGAAAGCTCTCGTTAGACACCAACGTGACTTCTCCAGTATGTAGGTGTTGTCTTCAACAATGGGGCTTTACTGTCTAGATTGACTAATATTTCTTAAAACACTGGTCTGCACTTAGTAAAATTTATAAAATAACATGCTTTAAATTACAAGTTTTGTATATAAAGATAATATATTATTTCTTTTTATTGGGTGTTTGTAGTTTAAATTACTTAACAAAATTAAAGTTTACTTTTTAAAATGAATAAAGTTTAATCTATAACAATCTCAATGAGCTACTGATCTTTTGAAATTGTATATTTTATACATACAAGATTTTTTAACATATAAAAGCATGACAGTCCTAATATAATACTATAGTGATTGTTGTCTTGACAGGCTATAAAAACAGCTGAAGATGAGTTGCTAAGTTATGACCATCTCTATGTACATCCTGACAGTGGGTTAACACAAACATCAGTGTTATAATGCAGTAATAAATAGTTGGGGTTTATACATCTTCATTTCAAAGCAAATGTAAAAGTTATATTTTAATGTAGAGCATATAAAGCTGTCAATTTCAAGGTTCCCTCAAGTGTACTGTTCATAAACACTCGAAACCTAGGTTGTACCACAAAACACATTCAAAATGTGATCATTGATGTATGTATGCTCTTACTTCTTAATCAACAAATAAGCAGGAGTTCTTACCACCCACATTCTGTTAGTGACAGCTTGTGATGAGCCTAAAGAATTCTAGCGGTTCTTTCTCTAGAAACAGAACAGACACAAATGCTATTTATTTATTTATTTATTTATTTATTTATTTATTTGATGGTCTTCTTGATACTATGTATAATTAAAGTATCAGATCAGTTAACTTGTGGAGAAAAATAACTCAGAACTTAGCTATAGATGTTATAACTTACATTGAATGTATGTGTGCATGTGTACATGTGCGTTGGGCCTGAGAGTATTTGTGTGCATGTGTGCATGGGTGAGTGCGTGCCTGTGTGGGATGTGTGTGTGTGTGTGTGTGTGTGTGTGTGTGTGTGTGTGTGTGTAGATAGGCAGCACAGAATACGTGAGGTCACAGGACAACTGTGAGAGTTGGTTTTCCCTTCTACCATTTGATTCTTAGCATCCAACAAAGGCCATTGGCCTTGGTGGTGGGGCCATTTACCCACTCAGCCCCCACATCCACCCAGAGTATTGTTAAATGCAATCTTCTGAGAGACAAAGCTTGTTTTGCAGAAAAAGTTGTTTTAACCTTATTACTACAGCAGACCAAAAGCCTGTGTGTATGCAGTGTTTGCTGTAAGATGTTAACTGTCCACTTCCGTATGCGTGGACTCCGGGTAAACTTAGCCTAAGGATAACTTCCTCCAAAACTCTTTCTCACTTCAATTTATTTTACACTGCTTTCCCCCCTACTTACATGCTCAAACTGACTAGACATGTGACACCGCTCATCCCTTTACGCTCTGCCATACCTACTTCTGCAATGAGGGACAAAAGCACAGCCTGATAATCAACAAAAGACTGGGAGAAAACTTTGGTTTACAGATAAGAGGCAAAGTCATTAAGATTAAAAGGCCCTACAGAAAAAGTAGTAGCTAGAAGAGAAAGGAGCATAGAGGTCTTATACACAATCAATACCAACTGTTCCACTAGGTGGCGATCTTAGATGCCATCCTATCTTGCCTCAGCTGGCCTTCTGCTCATGAAATTGATTTCAGACATAAGCATATGGTTCTCATTTTTATATGCTGCATGTACTCTGGGTAAAATCTACTCATGGGTCCACTCACTACCCCAATTATAGAGAACTCACCACGGCACAAAGTCCCATGCCCTGGGAGATTAACAAACATAAAGCAGGAGAAGTTTAACAGGAATCAGGAATTGGCAGGTTATGAGTGATAATGGCCCACCCCAAAAGGTAAGGAACCTGGTGCTCAGGAAAACTATCATGTCCCACTTCCAAAAGTTGTGCACACAGCTAAATCTACATTTGTTGTTTGCCATCTTTTCTTTCCTTCTTTCTTTCTTTTCTTTTTCTGGGGATGGGGGTGGGGGGCAGTTGCTTCACTACTTCATACAGCATTATAAACATTTCCTAAGGACTATGAAAATTACACTTATCTCAAGTCTCATTTACAATGAATGAACTTGTTCACTAATACTATTTTTTAATTTTTTGTATTTTTTTTGGATATTTTATTTATTGACATTTCAAATGTTATCACCTTTCCTGGTTTCTCCTCCAGAAATAACCTATCAGCTCCTTCTGCTTCTAAGAGAGTGTACCCCCACCCACCCACCACTCCTGCCTCACCACCCTGGTATTCTCCTTGAGTGGGGCACCAAGCCTTCACAGGACCAAGAGCCTCTCCCACCACTAAGGCCATCCTCTGCTACATATGCACCTGGAGCCATGGTTCCCTCCCTGTGGACTCTTTGGTTCATGGTTTAGTCCAAGCTCTGGGGCTCTGGTTGGTTGATATTGTTGTTCTTCTTAGGGGGTTGCAGACCCCTTCAGCTCTTTCAGTCTTTTCTCTAACTACTCCATTGGGGACCCTGTGCTCAGTCCAATGGTTGCCTTCGAGCATCTGCCTCTGTTTTTGTCAGGCTCTGGCAGAGCCTTTCAGGGGATAGCTATCTCAGGCTCCTGTCAATAAGCACTTTTTGGCATTCACAATAGTGTCTGAGTTTGGTGTCTATATATGGGATGGATCTCCAGGTAGGGCAGTCTCTGGATGGCCTTTCCTTCAGTCTCTGCTCCATACTTTGTCTCCGTATTTCCTCCTGCAAGTAATTTGTTCATGCTACTAAGAAGGACTAAAACATCCACACTTTGGTCTTCCTTCTCAAGCTTCATGTGGTCTGTGAATTGTATCGTGGGTATTCCGAGCTTTGGGGCTAATATGCACTTATTAGTGAGTGCATACCATGTGTGCTCTTTTGTGACTGGGTTACCTCTCTTAGGCTGATATTTTCTAGTTCCATCCTTTTGCCTAAGAATTTCATGAAGTCATTGTTTTTAATAGCTGAGTAGTACTCCATTGTGTAAATGTACCACCTTTTCTGTATCCATTACTCTGCTGAATGACATCTGGGTTCTTTCCAGCTCCTGGCTATTATAAATAAGGCTGCTATGAACATAGTAGAGCATGTGTCCTTATTATATGTTGGAGCATCTTCTACGTATATGCCCAGGAGTGGTATGGCTGGGTCTTCAGGTAGTACTATGTCCACTTTTCTGAGAAACTGCCAGACTGACTTCCAGAGTGGTTGTACCAGCTTGCAATTCCATCAGCATTGGAGGAATGTTCCTCTTTTTCCACATCCTTTCTAACATCTGCGGTCACCTGAGCTTCTGTTCTTACCCATTCTGACTGGTGTGAGGTGGAGTCTCAGGGTCATTTTGATTTGTCTTTCCCTGATGATTAAGGATGTTGAACTTTTCTTTAGGTGCTTATCAGCCACTCAGTTAAGAATTCTCTCTTTAGCTCTTATCCCCAGTTTTTAATAGGGGTATTTAGTTCTCTGGAGTCTAACTTCATGAGTTCTTTTTATATATTGGACATTAGCCCTCTATAGGATGTAGGATTGATAAAGATCTTTTCCCAATCTGTTGGTTGCCCTTTTGTCTTATTGACAGTTTTCTTTGCCTTACAGAAGCTTTGCAATTTTATGAGGTCCCATTCGTTGATTCTTAATCTTACAGCATAAGCCATTTTTGTTCTGTTCAGGAAATTTCCCCTTGTGCCCATGTGTTCAACATTCTTCCCCACTTTCTCTTTTATTAGTTTCAGTGTATCTGGTTTTATGTGGAGGTCCTTGATCCACTTGGACATGAGCTTTGTACAAGGAGATAAGAATGAATCAATTTGCATTCTCTTACATGTTTACTTGAACCAGCACCATTTGTTGAAAATGCTGTCTTTTTTTTCCAATTGGATGGGTTTACCTTCTTTGTCAAAGATCAAGTGACCAGAGGTGTGTGGGTTCATTTCTGGTCTTCAATTCTATTCCACTGATCTATCCTGCCTCTCTCTGTACCAATACCATGTAGTTTTTACCACTATTGCTCTGTAATACAGCTTGAAGTCAGGGATGGTGATTTCCCCAGAAGTTATTTTGCCAAGAATAGTTTTTGCTTTACTAGATTTTTTTTTTTGTTATTCCAAATGAATTTGCAAATTGCTGCTTCTAATTCTATGAAGAACTGAGTTGGAATTTTAGTAGGGATTGCATTGAACCTGTAGATTGCTTTTGGCAAGATGGCCAATTTTATTATATTCATCCTGTCAATCCATAAGCATGGAAGATCTTTCCACCTTCTGAGGTCTTCTTCAATTTCTTTCTTCAGAGACTTGAAGTTCTTGTCATACAGATCTTTCACTTGCGTGGTTATAGTCACACCAAGGTATCTAATATTATGTGTGACTATTGTAAAGGGTGTCATTTCCATAATTTCTCTCTCAGCCTGTTTATCCTTTGAGTAGAGGAAGGCTACTAATTTGTTTGAGTTAATTTTATATCCAGCCACTTTGATGAAGTCGTTCATTAGGTTTAGGAGTTCTCTGGAGGAATTCCTGATTTTTTGAATATTCTGTTTATTCTGTTGTTATTTCTCCCTTGTCATTTCTGATTTTGTTAATTTAGATACTGTCTCTGTGCTTGGTGTTGGGAAAGATGCTGTGGCCTCAACTGTGATCTTGAGTGTGTCAGAGCTCCACTGTGTGTGTCTGATCTCCTTGGGAGGTTCCAGCCTCATATGTACCAGAGGATGGCCTTCTCTGGCATCCATGGGAGGGGAGCCCTGTGATCCTGTGCTGGTTTGGTGATCCATAGGGGGAATGCTAGATAGGGCACTGAGGAAGGAGTGGGTGGACAGGTTGGGGGGGCGGGAAGCACATTCACAGAGGTATTTAGGAAGGAGTAAGGAATGCGAGGGCGTGGAGGAGAAACTGGGAAGGAGAATAACATTTGAAATGTAAATAAATAAAATAACCAAGAAAAAAGAAGAAAAACAAACAAACAAACAAACAAAAACAAAATGCTCTGGTAGTAAAGTGCTAAGGGTCTGAAGATGAATTACTTTGAACTATCTGAGCCCCCAGTAGCCATCCTTTGTCCACACATCTTGTTTCATGTAACAGCTTAGTAACTACTGGGTGAATCTCTTTGAAATGTACTGACAGACCACTGGCTTTGACAAATTCAAAGTCATGAATGTCTTCAGACAACCTGTGAGGCCTATGGGAGACATCACTCCACTTTGCTACAAGCAGTTTTCTGGATGTAACCACTGATGTATTTCAAAAGAACCTTGATTTTTTACTTTCATCTGTCTTGTTTGAGTAACATCCTCATGAAACTGTTACCACAAGGAACATGAGATTTGCAGTAATCTGAGTCCATCTGATTCTTGGTCATTTATAGTTGGCTCAGAATAAACTATCTCTTATTGTCTTTGAGGTGAGTGCTATGTTTTACAATGACAGATTTTGACCCCTGAATGTAGGACAACATGGTTGACCCACTCACTAATATAATCATCTGGACTAGCACATACACCAGCATAAGCTCCTTGAACCCATCTATCCCAGTTTATCTGCAGACTCTGTTGAGGAGTCTCAAGGTTGCAGCTTGAAAGACAACCAATGTGGCCAAGGTATATAATATTAGACAGGGACTAGAAGAGAACCCAACTGCCTTCATTGAGAGAGTCATAGAAGCATTTAGACAATACACTTCTATGGACTCCAAGTCTCAGGAAGCAAAGGCAGCAGTGGTCATGTCTTTTATTAACCAATCTGCTCTAGATATTGGTAGAAAACTTCAGAGAGTTGAGAGTCTTGGAGAAAAGAGTCTCCAGGTTTTAATGGTCATGGCAGAAAAGTTTTGTTTTTTTTTTAAACAATAGGGACAGTGCTAAGGAAAAACAGGTAAGGACCAAGAATTGGGAGAATCAGAACCTATCTAATATCATGTTAGCCACGATGAACAAGACAGAGAATCTGAGGAGACACCTCAAACAGCTGACTAAAGATGAAGGTAAGGGAGGACCTAGAAAGGGGGACACTTGCCCCCAGCTAGGCAAAAATCAATGTGCCTATTGTATAGAAGAGGGCCACTGGGCCAAAGAATGTCCCAAGAAGGGAAAGTCAAGAGAGACAGTGCCAAATATGACAATCAAGGAAGACAGTGACTAGGGAGAATGGGACACAGTTCCCATCCCCAAGCCCAGGGTAACCCTTAAGGTGGAGGGGAAGTTATGTGGACACAGGAGCCCAGCACTCAGTCTTTTTACAAGTAGCTTTAACCTTGTCCACCAAGACATCTTGGGTACAGGAAACAACATGGATTAAACAATGTATGCATGGACTACTGGAAGAAAAGTGGACCTTGGTATGGGTCAAGTACCCCACTCCTTTAACATAATCCTTAACTGTCCAGACCCACTGTTGGGGCATGATTTATTAACCAAGATGGGGGTGCTGATACATTTAACCCCTGAAGGTACCAAAGTATTAAAAGGAACAGGACATCCCGTTCTAGTGCTGACTATGGGACTGCCTTATGAATACGGATTTCTCGAGACTCCCTGAGAGCCAAGCCATGACATCAAAGTCTGGCTTTGGCAATTTCCTTCTTCATAAGCTGAAATAGGTGGGGTGGGACTAGCCAAACTCCAACCCCTGTGTTTGTTGAGCTCAAACCAGAGGCAGATCAAGTGCAGGTCCCTCAGTACTCCATGTCTAAGGAAGCCCATAAAGGGATCATTCCTCACCTCAGGTGGCTAATAGATCTAGAGATCTTTCGTATTTGCCAGTCATTCTGGAATACATACCCCTCTTACCTGGTCCACAAGCCTAATATCAATGACTACTCTCCAGTGCAAGATCTGAGAGAAGTTAACAAATAGGTGATGGACATTCATCCCACCGTCCCCAACCCATATATGCCACTGAGTCCTCTACCTCCAGACCCTCTTCTCATATAGTACTGGACAAGCTTTCTTTATTCCCACAAAAATTTTCAAAGCGCACAATCCTGACAAAGGAATTAATGGACAACTAACCTGACTTGACTCCCCAAAGACTTCAAGACCTCTCCAACCATCTTCGATGAGGCCTTGCACAAGGACTTAGGTGAGTTTCTCTTCCTGAACCCCCAAATAACTCTTTTACAGTATGTAAATGGACTGCTCATCACAGACAGCACACAGTAAGTAGGCCTGAAATGCACTGAACAACTTATACAGAACCTAGGGAAATTAAGGTACTATGCATTGAATAAGAAGTCCCAGATTTTCAAAAAGGAAGTACAATATTAGGGCTATATCTTCAGAGAAGGTAAGAGATGGATATTCCAAGCCAGAAAAGAAATAGATCTGAAAATCTCCCTCTTAAAAATGCAATGGAAGTGAGGAAATTTCTGGGATGGTAGGCTTCGGTGCCTATGGATCCCTGGGATTGCCAAATTGATCAAACCACTATATAAAGCCCCCAAGGAACAGCTAGGCTTCCCATGGACTGAGAGCCATCAGAAGGCTCTGGATGCACAGAAACAATCCCTACTGTCAGCTTCTGGCTTAAGGCTGCCAGATGGAACTAAGCTATCCCACCTGTTCATAGATGAACATAAAGAAATAGCCACAGGGGCCCTAACCCAACATCTGGGACCATGGCAGTGCCCAATAGCTTATCTGTCCAAAATCCTTGATCCAGTAGCTTCAGGCTGGCCACCGTGCCTTCAAATGGTGGTCATAGTGGCTCTCCTGGTAAAGGAATTTATTGTTCCAGCATGCTAGGGTAGTACTATACCCAATGCAGAGGTGGCAACCTCAGGCAACCCATTCAGCCAATTTTTATACAGTTTTCAGGGTTAGAACAGAGCAATAGCCACTAGGCACAAAGTGATTGTCAGAACAGTGTGACTTTTAAACTGATTGGTCCTTAGGGGATGAGGTGTGCTATTGTATCATTTTAATCTGAAAGTGCAATTGAACCATAACTGTGGTCCTGTGAGGCCTACCAGAGAGATTATTCCAACCATAAAGATAGCAATGTTTTCCTCTATGGGGAACATTTGATAGCCCTAAAATGATTTTTTTTCTTGTTGACATGGTTTTCTTCCTTCCTTCCTGCCTGCCTGCCTTTCTTTTTTGTTTTTGTTTGTTTTGTTTTCTTTGTAGAGTAAGCTGAAAATCTTAGTCAGTGGAATCAAAGATCATGAATGGGCACCCAATTTTAATTGGTATCAAAAGAAACGATAAAATTAATAAATTTAAAAAATCTAGTAACTTTTAGAGACTACATGTAAGTTAAAAAGAGATGTGTAAAATTAATAAGAGGGACTAAAGAGATGGGTCAGTGTGTAAGAATATTTTTCTCCAAGCAGGGGGCCTGAGTTCAAATCCCAAGTAGCTTAGGAAAAGTCAGACATAGCTATGTGTGCCTATAACCACAACATCAGGGGAACCTAGGAGCTCAAAAGCCAAACGTAGCTGATGTGATGAACCCCTTACACAATGAAAGACTCTGTCTCAAGCTAATGAGGCAGAACAATGGAGGAAGATACTCAAGGTCTTGCTTTGACTTCTGCATGTGCAGATGCAATACACACATTTGCACACTCATATATATGTAAAACGCACACTAGGTATTGTAACTTCATCACATTCACTGAATAATCAAGTAAGATATCTTAGAAGTTGTGTCAGAAGTAAAGGTAGGGTCTGAGAGTTCTGATTCTTCTTAGCACACACTCTCACCCATGTTTTCCTGATCTTGCCTTGTCTTCCATTATAAACCCCAAAGAATACCAAATTCTGTTTCAAAACAGAATATTAGCAAATCCTCTTTTAGGCTACAAGAAAAGGTGATCTGCTACCTACACTCTCTGGGCAGAAACTGCTGAAATCTTTGGATGTGATGTCTCCTCAGGCATATCAGGGGCGGTCTCCAGGGCTTGAGAATAAACTGATACCCTATTGACTTATAAAACAGGATGCTTATTAAAACCTCCATATATAATGGCATGTCCCTCTGCATGTTAGCTCTTAAACAAGTAAAGATAATGATCCAAATTTTCATCTCTTCATCTTTCTGCTTTCATTGGGCCTTGCTTACATATCAGAAGTACAGAAATGTACACTTTTCTACTTTTCTACAAACAAACACATATAGTCTGATTTACAGTAATTATATATGATCTTGGCCACTGTTTTAATATAATTGTTTTTTTTTTTTGTATGCATGTCATTTTGAGTGAAAAACAAATCTGCCTCTTATAATTCCTGAAAAGAATTAAATGAGTTGGTACCCAAGGGTGCTCCCCTTCTCTGAGAAGAGGAGGGGCCATGAGGGAGGGATTTGCAAGAGTGGGACTGGAAGGAGAGTACAGATAAGGGCTGTGGTCAGATGTAAAATGAATAAAAAAGAGATAGGAATTTAAAAATCAGGCAAAAAATTCTGTAGACACTTCATTTTGCATTATAAACGAGCTTCGTGCTAAAATTACTATCCTTGGCATGCCTAAATTTAGGTATGTCTATGGTGGACATTAACATTTTTAGGGTAAGGTTAGAGACCCTACCCATACTTTGGCCCGCAACTCTAGTTTGCAATTTGAAATAGGATATACACCCCCATAATTTGACCCCCAACTCTGGATGCCATTGGAGATAAGAAGTACCTCTGAAACTTTTCAGCCCTTCTTGGGGCCTCCTCAGAAATCAGAGAATTAGTCTAGAATATGGCCCTTCAGCCAGTTTCCATGTCTTGTTTCCCTATGCCACAATCCCTTTTATTTATATATAATGCCCAGGGTCAGTGGAAAGGCCATCTTTGTTCCTAACTACCCACACCATTTTCCCATTGCCCTTTTTCATATCCTTTCATCTTTCATTTTTCTTCTTCCAAAAAGAATAGGCTGCCCTAACGCATATTGTACTGAGTGAGATATTCCAGTCTAGAAAGAAAAACCTTCCACTTTACAGATCATAGAGAGAACGTTTTAGAGTTGTGTGTTTAACTTTGCATGGTAATAAAGGTCAGAAAGATAGGCATGGTTCTTTAGTAAGGAAATCAAAGAGGCCTAAAAGGACGAAGAGATAATAGAATATAGGGGAAATTATCTTGGTTAGGGTTTTACTGCTGTTAACAGACAACATGAACAAGACAACTCGTATAAAGGATAACATTTAGTTGGGTCTCGCTTACAGGTTCAGAGGTTCAGTCTATTATCATCAAAGTGGGAGCATGGCAGTGTCCAGGCAGCACAGGAGGACCTGATTCTGTATCTTCCTCTAAAGGAAGCCAAAGAGCAGACTGTCCTCAGGCAAGTAGGAAAAGGGGCTCAAAGCTCACCCCAACAGTAACACACTTCCTTCAACTAGGCCATATCTGCTCCAACAAGGCCACACCTCCTACTACTGCCACTCTCTGTGCCAAGCATAGTCAAACCAATACAGACACAAATGTGGGTTTGGAATACTAGAGTTAGAAATGCCACACCTACTCCATCAAGGCCACACCTACTCCATTAAGGTCATATTTCCTAATAGAGCTACTCCTGGGGCCACTTTATTCAAACTACACAGCATCTTACAGGTTTGATTATTATTTAGATGTTCTCTATGAAATTTGTTTTATGTTTACATGACAACTACATATTAAAATTTTGAAAATGCTACCCACTCATCACTATTCTCTTAGAATCTGTCTTTCAACACTACACTCGTGGTCTTGAAACTACCAGAAGGTCTCTGTCAATGCTTACTGAGTGAAATGGATACCAAAAAAACCCCACAAAAAACAAAAAACAAACAACAACAACAAAACTCCTAGATGTAGGGCATGACTTACTTGTAGGGAGCCATTCAACTGCTCCTAAAAGATGGCACTGACCAACTCAGCTGTACTGGCATAAACAACTCTTAATTGGCATTAGGCAGTGTCAGCTGTGGTTTGATCTTGTGCTCGAGCGAGCGAGAGCCACGAGGCAGCCCCAGACCACCTGGTGTATAAGCAAGAGTCACTAGGCAGCCTGAGACCACCTGGTGTGTGGGCGGGAGCCACGAGGCAGCTCAGTGATTGGCCAGGACAGGGTTTAAATACCTGCTCCTGGGTTGGCTCAGGGCCCCCATTCCATTCTACCACTCCACTCTGCTACATCACTCTTCTCGGCCCCATTCTGCCATTGCACCATTCTCACGCTGTAACTGCATGCAGGGCCATTCTGCATTGCCATTCACCACGATACATTTCCTGAGTAAACTGTCCTGAGAAGAAACCTGGTTTGTCCTGCGTCTTATTCCCGCTGGACGGGGTAAGCGCTCAACACTTACTTATATTCAAATAGTCTTTAATGTTATGTGAAAGTCAACTGAAGACATAGGTTTTAAATTTTCTAGTCCAAGGATATTTCTAATGAAACATGACCGCGTGAAGCCCATATACATGACTAGATATTCAAATAGTACTGTTACCACATGCTTGGAACAAAATATTTTGTTACCTGAAATAAACTGAAAAATGTTATAACTGCATTAAACTTTATTATAATATTCAATCACCTTTATGGATGTCAAAAATTATGTATAACAGTAATGTGAAGGAGGTAGTTAACATAACAATATTTCCCATTACATATTTAGTGAACAGTTTTATTACTGTAATACCCAGATATTAAAATTTCAATAAGAAATTGTAATAAATATGAATTATGTTGTGCAAAAATGAACACAGCAGGTCAAATACTACAATCTTTATGAATCAAAGTATTTATAGCACACATATAGCATGCATTTTTAGAACTAGAGAGAATATCACATAATCTGGCCTAAACCTACATTTTTTTTCTGAAGATAAGCATAAAATCTGCCCAAGAGACAAAAGAGATGGTTCAGTGGTTAAGAGCTCTTGCTACTCTTCCAGAGGACCTGAGTTTGATTCCTAGCCCTGATATGACAATAGTCTGAAGCTACAGTTCCAGAGAATATGAGTCATCTGGCTTCCACAGACATCAGGCATGCACGTGGTTCAATTCCCAGCAACCACACAGAGACTCACAACCATCTATAATAGGATCCGATGTCCTCCTCTTCTGATGTGTCTGAAGACATCAACCATGTACTCACATACATAAAATAAATAAAGAAATATAAAACAAAAAGTGAATTTTTTCACTGTCACTGGTATGCCCCCTTTAAGAAATGAATTTTATTCATTGAGAAAAGGAAGAGTCTCTGGTGTTCAAATCTCCTCTTTGAAGGGAAAAGTGAAAGAGCTATTGTGAAATGCTAGCATTTACAAGAAGAAAGTAGATGGGGGAATCCTCATGATGGGGTGGGGTATTTCTCTGAAGTTTCTCCTTTCCTTTAGAATGGACCCAGCTCTGATCCTGAGACTTCCAGAGGCCAGGTGCCTTTTTAGGCAAATGTCACTGATATGAAAGTCATCTCATGTGAGTTGAGTTGGGGAGAGGTTTCACAGATGCCTGTATTGAGAAGTTAGAATATTGGGTGAAAGGGGTGTGTGTGGAAAGGCTAGGGGAGAGACCAGTGGGAAAGGGTGAGGTGGCACTTCCTGCAGTTTCCGTGCTGTATAGCAAAGCAGACCAAAGCGGAAGCTGTGGCATCTTCCTCAAAGCTTATTCTCTGGATGCCTGATGTATGACACAGTCTGGAGACACTGGGAGGATATACATTTTCCCTCCTTTCAGTGTTCTACACTAGACTCCTCAGCTTGCACAGCCTCAAGCCGAATAAACTTTCATATTTTATATACTTTCTGATCTATCATATCATTACAGAAGAAAACTGATTCTTTCTAGCATTGTTTTCAATAAGCAATAAGAGCCCAGAGACAAAATTCAAATCATGAATCTTTGACCAAAGTTCATAGATCTACTTTTAGGTATCTGGAAAACTCTTTATTCTATACCAGTTATTCTTATTTTAGTTTGGATAAGATCAAATAATAGTGACTTAGATAGAATTCAGTGACTAAGAAACATTTGTCAGAAGGATAAATCACATTCTTATTTACATATGCAAAATACTGCTTAAAAATTAAAGCCCCTTGAGTATTCATAAAATTTTTGCTAGGAGTAAAAGTGATAATCAAGAGAAATAAAAACTATTTGGAAATTCTCTGATGTGTATATATTTTTATTAAATCTCTATTCATGAGATTGTTGAGAAACATGAGACTTGTATTTAAATTTGAAAGACAGGAATTTTTTGAAGAAGAGATTTTTGTATCATAAAAAATTAATAAAATTATCATGTATACCAATGCCCAATTATAAATATTATTAATTCATTTAGAATGTTAGATAACAATTAATGTTTTTCATAAAGAATTTGGGACACTGTATATTGGAACTGTAACAATAATAATTGTCCAGGAATTAATCTTGAGTGTTATTAGAGTATTTTCATTTGTTTTTGTAAGTGTGTTCAGTGACTCCATGATGTTTGCTCACAAAACTTTGAGAACAATCACAAATAACAAAAATTCCAACAAAACTATGATAAATGATATTTATTTATGGAGCCAAACTCATTTTCCAAGGTGCACCTTAGATGCCTATTTCATTAGCAGAAGGTCAAAATGAAATTGCGTTTAGAATATGATTAAGAAAAATCTCAAAGAGGGTGGCAAAATATGAATGTTCATGAACTCAGTCACTATTTGAAGGAATACTGAAGTCAGTTGAACATACAAATAATAATGCAAGAGCCAAAAAAAAAAAAGAAAAAGCAAATAAATATATGCAGAATGGCTTTTGAGATTTTCATTCTCTGTTTATGTAAATATTTTAAAGTTCATGTCAGGTGGCTTTGAAATAGCATTTTTTTCTAAAAGTGATTCTGGCTACTGATCTTTGTTTTATGCTCATCAGAGTATGGCCTTTTTCTGTTTTCCCACACTGTATAATCCACCAGTTTAATGCACTAATTTAAGAACTTACTTACTGGTATGCTCCATATCAATAGGACAGACACTGCCTTTGAAATTAATTACTGTCAAACAAAATCCATCCTCACATAAAGAAACTTATCACCAACAGCTTTTGGACTCCTTCATATCTTCTGTGTTCCAACAGTTGCCAAACCTTTTTGAGTCTCATTGCACACACATGAAAATGGGTACATTTTCAGGCCAGAACTGACTGAACTCATTACTAAATTGAGATTATGTCTTTAAACATATTTTGGAAACTATAATATGCCATATAAACATAAGTACTATATACAACCTATTTTTTAGACTCGTTCCAGTCTATAAGGTATGCCACGTAAGTTAAAAATACAGACACTAAATACTTTTCCAAGGCTCTAATTTAACTCATGGAACATTGACAATTAAGGTCTTATTGGCAGTAATTAGGGATCAACAAAGTCTATTTAACACAAGAGACTTGCATTCCAACCAGTAGATAACTATATAAATCTCATATTTTTGGCAGTGACAAGAATACTTGTCCAACTCTAGGCTGGGCTGTCACTCTAAGCATTCTTCACACAGATCTCTACCCAAGCAAAGCCAGATTCCTAGTTTTGATACAGTAAAGAATTTTAAGGTGAACCAGTGAGAGCCAGTATGAAGTGGAGATGAAGTTTATAAAACACAGAAAGGAAAGTGCTAAGGAAAAAGTAGAATATTTCAGGAGCATGTGTGTGGACTTCTCTAAAATGAGCTGAACTAGATATGTGAACTGGCAAGCCAAATTGAGTTGTTGTTCTCCATCAAGTTACAGTGCTGAGAGTGTAACTTATAACAAGGTCTAAAAACTAAAGAGCTTACTTTTTTAAACAAAGGTGTAAGGTACATTTTTGAGGTGTTATTGTGGGTTTGGGGATGAGGGGAGAGTGCTAGAAATCAACATTTTGTATGATTTTGGCCCTCAGTAAGCAGTATGTTCTTTGTCTCTGTAAACATTTAGGCTCTATCAGTGTGCTACCTGAATTGCCCACCCACACCAACAGAAAAGACAGGTATATTCTTGGAAGATGCCCCTTTCCCTTCTAATGCTCTCCTTCCCATAATGGCATATTTTTCTTGCCTTCTTCTCCTGTCTCAGAAATAGAACTATTTTAACAATATTTTAAACAAAAAACAAAAAAAATCTGAATAAGACTTACCTGGTGAAATTAATTTTCATGAAATTTCTGAAATGTATTTATTAAAGAAGTCAGGTGTAGTCTTCATGGAAACCCTCAAGAGACAGATAATAAACATAACACATCACATTCTTGCTAAGTCTTCCAGGAGGAAGTTTTAAAGTGAGCAGGGTACAGGGAGGATAACATCACCAATCTCTGGGTTAGCAGACCCTCTTAGAGGAGTTGAGGGAACCAAGACACTTGAGTTGGCTCAGACTTGGTAGTGCTGCTATCCCAAGGACTCTAGATGCTGAAGCAAGAGGATAACAAGTATGAGCACAACAAGGATACCTTATTGTTACAAAACCAAGGTACTTTTAAAGTACAGATGCAAAACATAGAGAAAAACAAGTAAAACAAGATTGTTGAGTGATGGGCACTTACTGTGAAAACATCAAAATAGAGCCTGAGTTTGGAGCTAATACTTGCTAAATGAAAGCAATTTCAAAATGATTTTACATCCTATATGAAGACTGTGATGGACCACTTATCAACTACATTTCTTTTTTATTTTTATTTTTTTACTTTTTTTATTAGATATTTTCTATAATCCTTAACATTTTACTATGACTGCACTGAATGAAACAAAGTTAATGTAGTATTTCATCAATACTTGATAGCTGAGTATACTGTCATCTAAATGCTTAAAACACAATAACTATAACACCAAAGCAATAGCTCCAGTCCATCTCAAAATTGTTACCAGTTATTGAGATTTTACATTATAGAATATCAAACTTATTTTACAATGGATTGAAAGACACTACAAAGTTTGGGGCACCTCTAAATGTATATATGATACTGGGAGTTTGAGATAAATTTACAAAGCATAATAAAAATAATCTATTGTTGTGAGGGGAACTGTGGGTTACTAATACTATAAATAATTGTTTACTTTGAGAGCCATTGAACTTGTAACCATTCATTCAATCTCTAGTTAAGCCAACTCATACAACATAAATGTTCTTTTTCCTCTTCAGCTCAAGGCTAGCTAAGTGCATCATGTACTTAGCATTCCCATAAGACTCAATGACTCCTCTATTGCTTTTATTGGACCCATTTATATTCGATTATTGCAGTGATTAATTGCCCCTTACTTCCTCTTCGTTCAGTTAAGAATGTTTGCCCAGCTGTTCAAATATTTTATAAGCTGCACAAAAACATGGGCTCATAAATTACCCTTTGCAAAACTAGTGTTTACTACAACCAGCTAAGTCAAATAGAACAGCATACTTACCTATGTTACAAGTAGAAGCCTGTTAAAATAATGCCGAGAATGATCAAGAGTGTTGCCACAGCCTTTAACTTTTTGAACATAGAATTTCTGACTCCCAGCAGGCATAGGCAGCATAATGAGACAGAGAAGCACAGAGGCAGAGAGGAGACCAGGAACCACTGTAGACTCCCAGTTCTGGACTTTGCCCTGCCTCCTCCTGGCAGCATGCTAGTGGAGCCCAGTTGCCCCTGGGAGAGAGGAAGACTACAGTACAACAGACCCTGGTCATTATTATGTTTGGTGGCCTGAGTCATCTTGCCATCCCTGAACTACTCTCTGAAATGTTTTATTCTGACATTCACTCTAGACTACTAACTCTTTCTTATCTATATCTAGTTTGCTACTACTATATGATTACAATGAATTATTTTAAGCTTGTGTTGTCAAGTTAAAAATGGAGGAAGACTAATTCTGCACATTACGATTGTATCAGGGGTGGGAGTCACTGTTAAATTTAGTCACAGGTACATTGACACTGTTCTCTGTTGCTCTGTTTCTGTCTTTGTCTCTATGTCTCTGTCTCACTCTTCTCTTGCACACATGCTCTCTCTTTCTCTCTCTCTCTCTCTCTCTCTCTCTCTCTCTCTCTCTCTCTCTCTCTCTTCCACCATGTGTATACGCATGTGTGTGTGTTCGTGTTCATGTGTGTACATGCACATAGGGAAGCCAGAATTCATGCTTGGTGTTGCTCCTCTGCACTTTTTTTTTGAGACAGCATTTCTTACTGAACCTGGAAGCAAGCTTATTGCTTAGACCACTAGTCCAGAAAGTCCCAGGGATCCACCTATTTCTATACACCAACTAAGTACTTGCATTCCTACCTCTGACCTTCCTCACACCAAATCAGTATGAACTCTCCTTTTGATGGAGTCACCCAATCTGATCTACAGATCCTAAATTGTTCTTAATTTTCCCTATTATTCTACACTGTCTTTTTTATAAAACACTGTAACCTTTGCCACCAACCAGTCATAACTAGTCACTAACGTGTAACGTAACATCCAGCCTTGGCCTTCCTTTGTAGTTTCAATTGTTAAGTATAGCTGCCATTCTGCAAAACCCTCAGAGAACATTTTTTTTTCAACTTTTATTAGATATTTTCTTCATTTACATTTCAAGTATTATCCAGAAAGTTCCCTATATCCTCCCCCCTCCCGGCCCTGCTACCCTACCCACCCGCTCCCACCCCCTGGCCCCGGTGTTCCCCTGTATTGGGGCAAATAAAGTCTGCATAACCAAGGGGCCTCTCAGAGAACATTTTTAAGACTGCTCTCTCTGTTTGCCATCTTAACTTTAAGTTAACATAATTTTCAATGTTCTAAACTAGGTTGATTTTCGTCTCAGACAACAGTTGTCATTTATTTTTATTCTTACGATTATTTTAGTTCATTTTCAATAAATTACACATGGTTTCTCTTACTGTCCTGCTTCCAACAGATATCTTGAAGCCTATCACTTCTGTGGATGGTTTTTATCTAATATTTTCACAGGGTGACGCTCACAATTTGACTCTCTCAGGCACTTACTGAGCTGTTTATGCTATGGTTTTTATGTTGCTTCTCCCTTCTGAGACCGATTTGTAGTCTGGTTCTACTTTCTTATGTATTTAGTATGTATGTATGTATGTATGTATGCATATATGTATTTAGATTTGTTTATTTTATGTATATGAGTATACCATTGCTCTCTTCGAACACACCATAAGAAGGCATCAGATCCCATCTCTCCAGCCCCCCAATAATTATTTATTTAATATAAATTCTGGTACTAGAGGGAAGGTGTCTGCATGCCATTGTGTGCACTTGTATAGGTGAGATTTCACTTTGTTGGAGTCAGTTTATTTCTCTTCTTCTACCATGTGGGTTTGGAAGATTGAGCTCAAGTTTTGGGGTTTGGTAGCAAGGATCTTTACCTTCTGGGCTGACATGTTTTCAGTTCCTTCTTGAATTTTTATTTCATTTGATCTAAAAGTTTATATAAATAAATCAATGGAAGGCTATTTTGTGTTAGTAAGGTACTTTTCTTCTTTGTGCTGTGTATGTGAAATTACGATCAATTTAAACTAAAACCATTTCTTCAAGATATATTTTCATGCTTTCTGCTTTGTTGTAAGCTCCAAGACAGTATGTTCCAGAGATGGTTTCTTCTTAAATGTAAATAACTCATTGTGTTTGTCATGAGCCCTTCAGATTCATGTAGACATGACCTTAAGTGATCTACCCTTGATGACAGTGCTTATTTTGTATTACTAAACCATCTGGAATAGTTTGATATTTTTAAGAATATAGATCAAACTATTTTTATTTACTTTACATCACAAATTCAGTTCCATTAAGGAGAAGAATCTCAATGTAATTCTTTTAAAAATTAAGCAGTGGCTAAATATCCTAACTTCTACTGACAGTGCATTACCTGATAAGTATACTTTATATTTCAAGATTCATTTATTAATTTAAATAGCCATCTATTTGCATTTCTATTTTTGAAAAAATTAGAAGATGATGGGTACATCATAAAAGGATTAGAATAGGAAATACTGCTTACAGCTCTGAGGCAAATACCTCCTAGGGGCACATTTAATACTACCTGAACTATAAGTCTGAAAATCATAGAGAAAAACTAAACACTAATATTAAAAGATACAATTCTTTTAAACAATTTAGGTTCTTGATGTCATTTAACAACCAGTGGACTGTAGCAAGATAGCTTTCAAATTTAGGAGATGGTAACTTCAAAAGTAGGTTCCTGGAGCGTAGAAAGGTGTGAGAAAGAAAAGTTAGTGTCCTTACAAAGACCAAAGATAATCAGTAAGGATTCCTGCTCCATGTAACTGCACCAATCACTATTACTAGATCTGTCTCTTCCCTTGAGCCCATTTTATCTACATAAAGAAAGCAGAGAATTAAAGTTAAAATTAGAACACGGTAAGTCCAATTTCTGATATGCTTTTTCAAGATCTCAAGAGCCCAAAGCATAAAAAATAATATCTATGTCCTACTTTCCCTATGGAACTGTCTTCGTGAACTGTAATTGTGGTGTTCTCATTCAGGCATAGTTTTTAACAGAAGCCTGACTGTAAGGTAGGTACTGGTCACTTGTTACCTCAAGAGTCAACTAATAGAAGGAAAGAAGGGTGTGAAACAGAAAATGAATCCTTTGTGGCATGGTCATGCAGAGAGGACAGCTTCTTGATGCTGAGGGTAGATCAAGGACCATACATAATAACACATGGAAGATCAAGAGGAGACAAAACACAGTCAGTCTGGTGATGGTCTAGTTCTGTTGTGATTTGCTGGTGTCCTGTCATCCTGTCAAGGATGACTTGGGGATAGGTGAGAGAGGATGCCTAGTGCACAAGATGTATAAGACTTTCTTGGGACTTGAGATAGAGAGGTGGCACAACAGGACAAACTAGAAAGAGAGAGAGAAAAAGGTAAAGATCAGGTCCTTGAGACAGCAGAGGTGGGGGGAGATAGAAGAGCAATTTCAAAGGAGTCTTTCACACAGTCATTCACAACCAGCATATATATCCATGTGACTTCATTGAAGAGGGCTTTCCCCCATAGCTTATTCTAATGAAACTAGACAATATGTGACATTCTCTCACAAAAGGAAGCACTTCAATAAACTCACCATGTAAATAGACATCCCTACTTGAATATGTGTTATTTATATAGAAAGACATATGATAGATTTGAGTTTTTGCTTTTTGTTGGTGTTTTGTTTTGTTTTAGAAAAACATAGTATAGGTTATATTGAGAGAGATATGGGTATCTCTTATCTCAGTATATGAGGGTTAGACACAATTTCAGCAAAAATGTAATTCTTGAAGTCCAAGACACATCCTCCATTTTAGGAACAGTGAGAAAATATTCATAGTAGCTGGGTTATATATGGAGACTGAAACTGATGATCATTTATCTTTTTTCTTGGATACTTAAATACTATCCCTGAAGCCAAAAGGGATGAGTGAATGCATGCCACTATTCACTTTCCTTTCCCCATTCATATAATCTAGGATTCTAGTAGGAAAATAGCATTGCCCATCATGAGTCCTCCCACATTGATGGGTCTTCCCACATCAATAAACATAGTAAACATAATCTGTTTCCAATGCATGCCTAGAAGGAGATCCATCTCCCAAGAATTTCTAAGCTTCATCAATTTTACAACAGAGATCATCAAAGATTTGCACAAGACTGAGCCTGTAGGCAATTAGTTATAGATAGGCTAGAGGCTTGTACAGGGCAGTTAGGCACCTAATATAATTATTGGCAGTTAGGGTATGCTGAGGTAGAGGAAGTCATTGACTTCAGTGATGTAATTGTTAGTGCCGCACCCCTGTCCACTCAGATAGCCCTGGTTAAATCTAATAGGTCATAAGGCAAAAACATACAAAAAAAATATCTTCAAAGATACTAAAGTGGAGTAAGAACTGTCTTAGTTGCTTTTCTACTACTGTCATAAGGTACTATGACCAAGAGAGCTCAAAGAAAAATTCATTTTTGGCTTAAAGTTTCAGAGAGTTAGAATCCATCACTATCATGGTGAGAAATATGGCAGCAAGCAGGCAGAAACAGCATTGAAATAGTAGCCAATAGCACATATCGTGAGATATAACCATGAAACACAGAAAGATACTGTGAATGATCTAAGAAACCTCAAAGCCCATGCCCAGTGACACACTTTTTCCAACAAGGCCATACATCCTAATCCTTCCTAAACAGGTTCACCAACTTATAATCAGCTATTCAAACATATAAAACTTTGGGAGCCATCATAGTTCAAATGATCACAGGAATTTGGTGATAGGAGATTTAAAGTAGAGGTAATATTACTATAATTTAATATAGAGGAAATTAGTATTCTGACTCTTAAAAATTCACACGTAGAACAAATTGGGATTTAAGAATATAAGAAAGACCAGGAGGTAAGGCCAGAGTGCATTTTATAAGTGTATCTAATTGTCAAAGGATAAATTATGAGATAGACACAGGACCTACTGTACCAAAGCACCCAAAGAAAAAATTATTTTAAAAATATGTATGGGATAGAAACAATCATGTAAAACGCAGCTTTAAAAATAAGTTTTTTAAATTATTTTTCTTTATTAGATATTTTCTTCATTTACATTTCAAGTGTTATCTAGAAAGTTCCCCATACCCTCCCCCATCCCTGCCCTGCTCCCCTACCCACCCCCTCCCACATAATGGCCCTGGCGTTCCCCTGTACTGGGGCATATAAAGTCTGCATGACCATAATATTTATTTTCCAGGTACCAGCTCTAGAAAATATGTGGTTAGCAAAAAGTTATTAAATATATTTTTATATTCTTAATTTATGTACCTTAATTTTTCTTACAATAGAGATGAACTGTTTTTCATTTATGGCAACAGTGCACTTTGCTTTAATTAACAGTATTTAAATATATATTTGTAATTGTTAAAATAATATACTACGAAAATGATGTTTTATATTTTAAGTTGGACAACTAAGGTCTTTTTCAGTTGTCTTTTGACTTTTATAATTTTTTTTTCTAACTCCAGCAGAATTTTCTTCAATGATCCACATGTGTGCATGGATCTTCTACTGTATCTAGGTTGGCTGTTACCCTCAAACCTTGCTTAAGAATTACATTAGATTTAGGTTTCCATTTTAACCATTGTGTCTGGAGACATTCTTCTAAGTCTGCCCATGCATTTTGAAAGGAAGAAAAGTTAACTTTAGTATAGTGTGTTTTTTGTTTCAAGGACAGATGACTTCAAAAGATACATGGAACTTTCCCTTTTTATTCTAATTACCCTTTTTAATGATGCTTGATATTGACACACTCGGTGAGGCCATAAAACACTATACACTGAGGGGCAGTTGTTAATGAGTGCTTCAAAGGATTAGAGTTTAGGGAATGTACAACATTGCAGACAGGAATTTATTTTTCTATCTCCGAGGGGATTTTTCAGCGCAACAGCATTCAGAGGAAGTGCATTTATGATTTTGCTGAGTTTAACCTCAAAGACATTTTTTTGTTTTACCCTTTATTTTTCTAGGCAGCCTTCAAGCAACAAATTTCCATGAGAAAATTAGTATTCTGACTCTTAATTAAAAATTCACACTTAGAACGAATTGGGATTTAATTTAAATGTATAATCGGTACACAAATTTAAATGAAAATAAGAGATGAGGGTTATAGGACCAAGTTACTGCATTATGAAAAGACACTGACTTAATTATGGCATGTGCACAGATGGGTCACATCTGGCCTGACACTTCCTAGAACAATGGGGTTCGCTTGCTAATAAATAATCCCTCTTAAGTACCTTTAAAAAATATTACCAATGTATGTATGCATGTCTATGTGTGTCCAGAAACACATGAGTGTAGATGAGTGTAGACCAGTAGAGCATATAAGATCCTGTGAATTCAAGTTACAGGCTGTGGTGAGTTCTGGGAACCAAATTCCACCCATCTTCTGCAAGAATGGGGACAGTCAACCATTGAGTCATCTCTGCAGTATATTTTATACAGGCATCTAAGACAAAAGGCAGCCAATACCAAATTCACCATCCCCTCCTTCTTTTGTATTCTCTATCAAGCACAGTAGGCAGTGTCGTTGATATAGTTCCCCAGATCTGAAATCCTACCTTTCCCTCCTTCCTCTCCCATTGCATCAGAACACTCTGCCTCTGCAGGAGCAATTCTATTAGGCTGTATTATTCTGAATTTCTTTCATTACAGCTTGACCAAAGGTAACTTTCATGTACTTTTGTTCTTCATTAAAGGAATAATACAGTAGCATCTGCAGTTTGGTACAATTACTCTTTATTTTCACTTAAATGAGTTGTAATTGTTCTTTTGATCATGTCATCTATGAGTTTTTAAATCAATTACTGAATGGTGTATGTTCCTTTCTCTGGTTTGCGAAGAATCAGCTGAAAATGACTTATGACAAACTAGGCTAAGTTTGAGAAATTTTCACCCTGGCAGACAGCGCTGAGGTGAGTTGGAACTGAAAATGGTTGAAGTATTTACACCCAGGACATCAAAATAGGCTACAAATCAATTTTTTTTTCTTTTCCTTTTTCAGAGCACCGGTTTTAAACATTTACCAGCTTAGGACCAACTGCTCAATCAACCATCCATGTGTTTCCTGTTTCAAAGAAAAATGATTATTTCAAACTCCAAATCAAAGTAATCAAATATTTGGCTGTGATATTTTTGCCCAGAAAATGCCCATAGATTTATGAAAAAGTCCAGCATCCTTTGTCCCTTGGAGAAAATAGGAGTATAAATTCTATCTGTCTAGCATACAAACAGGAAAAAAAAATAAAAAAATAAAAAACATGTTGCCCTGTACTTCTTGTCTCATCTATCATCAAAGGAAAAATCCCAAATAAATCTTCTCAGAAATCTGAATAGAATATTTATAACACTCGATATTGTTGGTTGCAGTCAGCAGTTGAGTTTCAAAAAAAAATAGATTTTAATCTAAGGAAAAACAAACATGGTCTCTCAATGAATATATATTGAAACCATAGAGAAGTTTTTGAATTATCTTGGTAAATATGGATTCAAAATATATTAGCTGTTAATCTCTTCCAAACTGACTGTAAGATGATTATTAGATGTTCATCTTCTGGTTGTGATACTCAGAGAGAAATATAGACACAGTTCCTTTTGCTTTACGTTTGATAGGAAGAATTTTGATGAATTATAAATAAATGTAATGAAAGTATTTTAATGTTACTAGTGAAACTATTTAGCATTCCCTTTGTATGTGTGGAAACATCAATATAACTCTCCTGAATGTGTATGTACTAGGAGTTGAATTTTTTCCCAGATTAGACTTTCCACAGTATCTGAGTTGGTAGTTTGGGAGAGCATTAACAATGAAAACACATAAATTCTGGTAATAGCTAACTACACAAATTTCTCACATGATAACAAAAGTTATTTGAGCCTATTGGTTTACAGGAAGTAAGTCATGCCAGTCTAAAGTGAGTTATTTGTTAAGGTAGTTAATATGTACTGTGCACTGTGCAAGCACTAATGAGGTGAGACCCAGACATCACCTGAGAGAGAGAGAGAGAGAGAGAGAGAGAGAGAGAGAGAGAGAGAGAGAGAGAGAGAGATTGGAGAGAGTGTAGGGGAGGGAGAGATATCTCTGTTTCTCTGTTGCCACAGAAAGCTTTCTCACAAGCTTGGAAATCAGTCTCCAAACTTTGTCTCAGCGACCACTTTGCAATTTGCTCTTGCAAGCTTACTTTTTAAAACTTTGGCCAAGTATACAATATATAAGATTTTGCATCTGGCTTCAATGATTCTGGAATTGACTGGTTATTGTGACTGGTGACCGGAGTACCTTGCATTGACGAGCACTGTGCTGTTTTCTTCTGAACTCACTGTGAATACAAGTCTTTAGCTGAACATATGCTTGTAATTTCTTGAGTAAGTGGATACAGGTTTCGTGGCTCAGCCTTGCATTAAGTTTATGTTTAACTTTATAAAACGCTGCCAAACTGTCTCCCAGAGCAGCTGTTTAATATTTTACTCCTTGAAACAACATGTAAGGTTCCCAATCATTTTCTTTCAGTTCTTACCAATACTCAATATTGTTTACATTTTTGACATTCATTTCTATGTTGATATGTCTGCATGGTTTTAATGTACATTTTGCTGATGGCTGGTGATGTTGAACATCTTTTTAGAATTATTAGTAACATTATTTGTCATACCCTTTGTCCTTAAATTTTTCTTCTACATGTATATATCAAGAGTTAGTGGTGAAGCCACCTTCAGATGCAAATGAAGTTCAGGGACTTGTTTTGATTGAATAAGTATTTCATTGGAATATATTAATGTTGGACAATTTAGCTTTTGACAATGAAGAAACCAGAAGACATTCAGATGTCCAGTAGTACGAATACAAAGATGTTCTGTTAAACACAGAATTGATACGAAAAAACATTCTAAACCTGAAATATGCCACAGTTCTGTATTTTGGTTTTTTGTTTTTTTTTTTTTTTTTTCCGGGAACCTTGTTACTTCCTCTAGACTTAGAACGCTCTTTTAAAATGTTTCCTTCCTCCTCTCTTTCTTCTCTTTCCTTTCTTTCTTCTTTCTTTTCTTCTGTTTTGAGACAAGGTCTCACATAATCTAGGCTGGCAAAGAACTTACTGTTTGGCAGTGTATAACCTTGTACTTTCTGATCCTCTTGCCTCTACATTCTGAAGGCTATGATTACAGATGGGTAATGTGTGTGTGTGTGTGTGTGTGTGTGTGTGTGTGTGTGTGTGTGTGTGTATACAGATATGTGCAGCATATATAATTAAGTAAATTAGATTAACAACTTGAGAGTGTTGGAGGCATGGGAGTGGCTGGAAGGAGGAATAGGAAGAGAAAAGTGATATAATTTTATTCAATTAAAAACATTTAAAAATAAAGAGGATTTAAAACCTTGTTCTCTCATGCCAGAGAAAGTGGACACTGAGTACCTGTAGCCATAGCAGTGTTCAGCCTGTAGGGCTATGTTTGCCTGTGGATTAAAGAACATCTGAAGCAAGGTTTGGGGAGGTTCTTACCTAATAATGTTACTGCCTGGGGTTTTGTTGTTAAGCATCAAGAGAGCAGGACTTGATCCGAAGAAGAAAGTAATCTCAGTGAGGACAAGCTATAGGAACAAGGAGAAATTTTGTCTTCCCAGAAAATGTGAACTAGAGACTCCGCAGATGCTCAGAAATGCTCACTGATGCCTACCTGCCTGTCCCTATAAACCTTCTATTGTTTTCAGTAGTCTACACTTAGCAAGAGCATTACATAACTATCAATACTGCAAATTATTTGGAAAACATTGCTTTAGCAGAATTGGCTGAGGAAATTCGAAAGGACAAATGTAGCATATCATACTCTAGTCTGCAGAGAGAAGACAGTGGAGCCAACAGCATGAAGCCTCATTGACGTCCATTTATTAGCATGACAAACCTTTCACTCTCAGAAAGGACAGGAATATAGACACTCAAGTCAGTTGTTCACATGGTCTTCACTACTTGTCTTGGCGTTTTGTTGGCTACATGTATGCTTTATTATTATTCATATGATAAAACATGATTGGTCTTGATGACATCATCAATATAATTGGGTATGACTGTTTTAGGTACAACTTCTGAAATACCACATTTTGTTTTACAAACATTTATATTTTTGTGAAAATAACGTAAAAGTAAGTAAATCAACCATTGAAATAGAACTAATTATATAAAATTACAAGTAATTTGAGAGCATAACTTTTAGCCAAAACAAAAGCCAGGGGGAGTAAAACAATGTTTTAGTGAACTAACTATAGTTTTCTTTCCTATACCTCATACCTAACATATTCAAAAACATTAAACTTTTTAATCAGTATACTGAGCTCCCTATACAAAGGGAGTGGGGGTAGGAGGATAACTGCAGTTAGTAAAGGGAAGCCCTTGTGAAAACCACCCTGCAGGGTTGAGCAGGGCTGGGACGCTTTGACTCCTCCTCTGCACTGGTATTTACTTTTTCTGTGACTCACCACGTAGAAAAGTGAGAACTAAATGCTAGTGCATATAAAACCTATACTTGCAGACATAAGAGTGTTAGCAAGGCTCTCTTAAAAACATATTTGTTTTAGTCTTTTAAGAATGTCTCAATATCCAGTCCAGGCTAGCCTCCTTACTGCTGGTATTGCAGCTGGGTACTCACATACCAGCCAATATACCACCTTTATTACGCTTACTTTGATCTTTCTGATCCACAGTTATTTCTTCACATTTCAGAATACATATGTGTGTGCATATAAATGACATGGTTTGTTACCTGGGCATGTTTATTTTTCTATTTCCACTACTGATTGAGCAATTCCAGAACAAAAGTTCATCTTTGCCTAAGCCTTGTCCCAACAAAAAACATAAAGTATCTGTCATTAGTTTGTTATTCAGACTCTGCTTCCTCACCAGTATCAGTGTGACTGGCCTGATTCTTTGTGGCTGTGGCTGGGAACAACAGGACAGAAAGAAGGGTCGGGGTTTGGCAGTTAGTGAGCCCAACAAGAACAAACTCTTGGAGGCCGAGTTTAAAATGACAGCTCATTTAATTGGGAGAACAAAGGCTATTTAAACCTTTGGGGAGTGGATAAGGGGTCTTCTGGGAGAGTGTATATCATCAGCAAGGGCCAGAGTACTGAGCTGCCTCATAAGCCTAGGGAGAGATTTCAAATATTGCTGGACATAACCTTAAAAGCAGAGAGAGTCCATCCTGGTTGTCAGGCTACATGACCCCCACCTAGAGCCAAATGTTCAGGAGTTCATGGGTCAGAATATACAGGTCTCTGGCAGGGAAAGGGAAGCTACTCTACTCCTATTGACCTCAGAATGAGATTCCTAGGGTTTGAACACACCTCTACCTAACTCTTGCTCTAGGCTGCCTCCCATGGCCCCACATCACTTGAAAGTTTTGGAAATTCAGCCAACCAACCTATCCCCTTGAGAGAAATGCTTTGTATTTACTGGGTGTTTCTATTATAAAATCCTCCTTTCTGGGTGCTATAATTCTCATGACATCCCTAAGAACTCTACACTGTCAATCAACTTGCTCTAGCAGACAGCTACCATTTTCTCATTCTTGGGATAAATATAGACACTACTCATAGATGCATAGCACACATCTGTATAAAATCACAGCTATAGTTTTACATACACAGAACTATAAATTATTCCATTTTCTGTTTTCTGTTTGCATTTTTTCTCTTAGGAATAGAATTGCTTTCATGTTCTAATGAAAAGTTGCACAGTCTCTGTAAAATATTTAATTATATTTACTAATTTACAGTGATTGATTGCTTTCTATATTAAATTAGATAAAGTTTTTATGTGCAGGTACATAGTTTTCCCAAAAGGTTTGTAAGATTCTCAGCACCAAGATCTGTTCATTCCCTCAATAATACACTCATGTATGTACTAAAACTGAATAAAATATTACCTGGATTTCTAAGGAATGGTCTGAATAACAACACACACACACACACACACACACACACACACACACACACACACAAGCACATACGTTGATGACCCCACCCAATCCCACCCCACCCTGTGGGGCACCATGTGAGGAAATAAAAGGGGGGGTGAACCTATGTTCCACCAGAGCTCTGGGGTTCTGGGCGGGCAGAAGCAGGGAATTGCAGCACACTCTCTACACTGCCCGGGTGGGCATCTGGCTGTGGGAAGTCACAGAACCCTAGTCCGTGGGGATAGAGAGGGAGTAGTCCAGGGTCTCTGGGCCTCACCAAGTGAGGTCCTCAGTCTCGAACATTCCCAGATGCTCCTGGATGTCACCGGGCCCTTGGGTGGACTCTGGCCCAGAGGCCAAAGGGAAAAAGGGGAGAGCCCTGGAAATTTACCAGCTCAGGCTGCTAACTTGGTGGGTGGCTTGGGTTAGCTGGATGTTGTAGCTGGAGCTCAGGAAGACCCCTGGTGGGAGGTTAGACACTCAACCCATTAGGGGGAAGCCTGCTCTATTGCTCCATTATGGTGGATCTCAATGAGCAGAGATGGTCCATAATTCTGGAGCTTTATTGTAGAAAACAGAGAGAGAAAAAGGTAGAAAAGTAGAGGCTGGCCATGGCCATGTGGAGAGAGAGAAGAAAGGGAGAGGAAGAAGGAGAGTGAAAGGTGAGAGGTGAAGCTGGTACTGTCACTGATAAACTAAGCACTGCTGGAGTGCAGCTAGCCTGTCCTTGGGAAAGAACCCCAAACCAAACATCCTTGGGGAGATTAGCGATCCACGTTTGGATCACGGAAGGAGGATAATCAGGGATCACAGGCAACTGTGACTAGTTGTAAAAACACACTAGTTCCTGATAGTCCCATAAAGTCACTCCCCAGGTCAGAAGAGTTCCCCCTCTCAGTAGCATGATCCCACCCTACCACTTGAACAAACGATATCATGTTTGAAAAAAATGACTTGCTTTGTCACCTCCACCATCACCCTAAAATCCAAAGAACCCCTGACTATGTTGTATAAAAACTCCATGCCTTCTAGGCTTGGAGGTCTCACTCCTGTCCTGTGCAGAGGGAAGGTTTTCGATCCGAGTCTGACTAAAATTAATAAAATTTATGACTCTTTTGTTCCTTTGCATCAGGCCCAGAGGTTCTTAGAGCTTTCCTGGGGGGGGGGGTCCTGCGGAATTGCAGACACAACACTTGCATGTCCAGTCTTCTAGCTTATGTCTTTTTATTGCAGAATTGAGTCCACTGATATTGAGAGCTAGTACAGACAGATGATGGTCAGTTCCTCTTATGTTTATCGTTGTAGGTGGCATTATGTGTATGTGATTCTCTTCTTTTGGTTTTGTTGTGAGATGATTAATATCTTTTTTCTTTGGTGTAGGTACCCTCTTTGGGTTGGAGTTTTCCATCTAGAATCCTCTGTAGGGCTAGATTGGTAGACAGATATTCTTTAAATTCAGTTTTGACCTGGAATATTTTGGTTTCTCCATTTATGATGACTGAGAGTTTTGCTGGGTACAGTGTTCTCTTAGGGTCTGCATGACTTGTGTCCAAGCTTTTCTGGCTTTTAGGGTTTCTATTTAAAGGTCTGGTGCAATTTTGATAAGTCTGCTTTTATATGTTACTGGATATTTTTCCTTTATATCTTTTTAATATTATTTCTTTGTTCGGTGAATTTAGTGTTTTGATTTTCTTTTCTGGTCCAATCTATTTGGTGTTCTATAGGCTTCTTGTACATCTATGGTCATCACTTTTTTAGGTTGGGGAAATTTTCTTCTATGATTTTGTTGAAGACTTTTTCTAATCCTTTGAGCTGGGAGTCTGTCTCTGTTCTCTTCTATTCCTATTATTATTATTTGGTCTTTTTATTGTGTCCTGGATTTCCTGGTTGTTTTGGATTAGAAATTTTTTTATGTTTTGAATATACTTTGACCATTTCAATATCTTCTAAGGTATCTTCTACACCTGGAATTCTCTCTTCTATCTCTTACATTATGTTGTTGATGCTTGCGTCTGTCCTTCCTGGCGTCTTTCCTAGGTTTTCCATTCCCATGGTTGCCTCCATTTATGTTTTCTTCATTGTTTCTACTTGCATTTTTAAGTCCTAGAGAGCTTTGTCCAATTCCTTCACCTTTTTGCTTATGTTTTCTTGTATTACTTTAATGAATTTATTTGTTTTCTCTTTAAGGGCTTCTACCTGCTTACCTGTGTATACCTGTATTTCTTTCAGTGAGTTATTTATATCCTCCTTAAAGGAGTCTACTATCTACATGTCAGGATTTTTAGGTCAGCATCATCGTTTTCAGGTATGTTAGTGTATCCAGGGCTTGTTGTGGTGGGAGAACTGGGTTCTGATGATGCCAAAGTAACTCGGCTTCTGTTGCTTATGGTCTTGTGCTTCCTATCACCATTTGGTTATCTCTTGTGTTAGTTGTCCTGGGTGTCTCCATCTGGAGCCTGCCTCCTGTGTCCCTGGGTTGCTTCAGGTCTCCTGAGAGTCCTGTGGCCCTAGATATAGCAGACCTCTTGGGAAGCCTTCAGACTTTGGGGTCTTCAGAAGGGTAGAAATGCTGCTTATCTGTTGCCCTGCATGCAACAGGTCTCTGGGGAGGACTTCGGACTGTGGAGATCTTCAGAGGAACAGACATGCTGACGATCTGTTGCCCTGTGTGCAGCAGATCTCCTAAGAGGCCCTCAGACTGTGTGGGGTCTTCAGAGATGCTGAGAAGCTGATGATCTGCCACAGCTGAGGGCACAGGCTGGAAGGGAAAAGGAGTTTGAGGAGGATGGGTCCTGAGTCTGCTAGGCTCCTCAGGGTTCCCAGCTGTTGCGGGTTTTTTGTGGGTTCCCTTACCAGTTGCATGCAGCAGATCTTCTGGAAGGCCCTCAGACCGTGGGGTCTGCAGAGAAGCAGACATGCTGATGATATGCCCCAGTAGAAGGAGCAAGCAGGTGATTTTTCTCATAATGTCTATTAATTACCTTTAACCTACAATTTGCAACGAGCAGACATTAACTCATACAGATTTTGTTTCACTTTCATGTGACAATTCAGGAGAAACTACACATTCCCTCAATTCCTATTTCTCTGTCTAAGGCCAATTCTGTCCTCCGCAGGCCAGACTTTCTACAAGGCATTCAGTCATTTCTCCTGTACAGACACAACTCCTTTAAGTCCTAAGTATAAGCTTGCTTTCTCTGCCCCATACTCCAACTCCCGTTTACTCTACCTCAATTCACTTGCCCCATAAACTGGAATATATTCTAAGTTCCATAACTTCAAACTGACTACATTTATCATTAATACTACTAAATTTTATTTCCAACTAACCATTTATAATTACTACTGAAAACTTTCATTATTCCAAAATCTTTCTTTGTTTTTCATTTCTTAAACTTTAAAATAAATGGTACAGATGAGTCTAAAAGAGCTAAGCTTGTTTTGACAAGCTCTGCAATATCTTTGGATTTTCATACTCGGGTCATGGAGCTTAATGAAAGAGACTAGTCATCCTTGACATACTAAAAACCACGGAGGAATGCAAAGAAAAACTCGAATGGCCTTCAGTTTGACAGCATCAATGTATCTTAAGGTTATAGCTTTATAACTTCAATTTCTGCTTCCGCTTGCAACAAAGAAAGTGAAATCATGCATGGAAACTTGTAACAAAAATGGTTGATACAGAAAAAATTGGAAGGAAGTTATAATAATTAAACAAAAATGAAAGTCTTAGAAGTAATCCTTATTATTATACGATATTTTTCTACTCAGAGTTAAGTGACAATTTCATTAATATCTTAAGCATGGTTATATGCAGTTCAAAAGCTTCAATGAAAAAGGTGGTTGCTATAAAGTTATTTTTTGAATATACCATTTATATTGTGAGCATATTTATTATACAAATATTAACTATCTATTACATTTACTACCACAGGCATACTGTCATCAGAAAGTTCACAGAAATGCACCAATAACAAGAAAAAAAAAAAACATTACAGAGGCTATAAGGTATTGCTGCAGGAAAATTATATTTGTAGTTGATTGGTTTGGATCTAGTAGCAGAGACCATAAATATGTTATAGCTAAATTTAGTGGCAAGTAGGTTATTATGGTCTCACGGTATAATATAGAAAGCTGAAGACATAGTTCCCAAAGATATGTCATAAAGCCAAGCCACTAAGGCAGCAACTTTTCAGTGCTCAGTGGCGATTTGCCAAAGGCTACACCAGTGTACTTCTAGGCCAAGGAAGATAACAGTAGGGCATTTTCAAGAGGGTAAAAAAAGGAAGAGCACACAGAAGGAATGCTCAGTTTTAAATAGATTTGGAGACAGTTACAGAGGCAGTATTTCATTTTCTTCTTTAGAGCTTGAGAAGTTCACTATGCATACATTATAGACCAAATGTCTGTGTCATCCCAAAGTTCATATTTGAAACATCTCTCCACAGTGAGATGGTATTAGGATGTCAGGCCTCTCATAGGCAATTAGGTGAGGTGATAGGTATGCAACCCGCTGAACTGGGACCAGTGCCCTCAGAAGAGCTGTGAGTTGAGCTTGACTCCTATCTATCTATCT
The DNA here is from genome assembly GCA_902729485.2 of Mus minutoides. Taxonomy (NCBI): domain Eukaryota; kingdom Metazoa; phylum Chordata; class Mammalia; order Rodentia; family Muridae; genus Mus; species Mus minutoides. The sequence continues at coordinate 256,517 of LR750566.1, forward strand.
ATCTATCTATCTATCTATCTATCTATCTATCTATCTATCTATCTATCTATCTATCTTCCTCTCTCCTCTCTCTCTTTCTCTGCTCAGCCATGTGCAGGAAATAAAAATACAAGTTGGCATTCTGCCAGCTAGAAGAGGACCCTCATCAAATGTTAAATCTCTGGTCTTGGATTCTCTGTCTCCAGAATGGGACAAATAAACTTCTGTAGTTTACAGTAAACTTTGTTATGACATCACAGACTGATAAGACAACTGGCAGAAGTAATCTCTCTAATGGGGTGCAGGCAGGAGTGGTATATGAGTTTGAGAGCTGAGTCTCTCTAATGGGGTGCAGGCAGGAGTGCTATATGAGTTTGAGAGCTGAGAGCAGTTAGTTTTAAGATAGAAGTTGGCGATGTTATGGTTGAAGGTTAGGACAGAAGTTGAGAACTTAGATAAGTTCACTAGAAATGATCAAGAAGGAAAGGTTAAGACATGGGGAAGAAACAGTAGGGGAGGGAAGGAGACTTATGGTTAGAAACACTTTTGTATATCCAATGATAAGAGAAGAATCCAATCAGACTGATGGTGAAATGAACTGCACACAACAGGAGACTGAACCTGATAAATGAAATTTTTTTTCTTTTGTTTTAAATAAGTTATTTATTTCGATGTTATGTGCATTTGTGTTTTGCCTGCATGTGTGTCAGTGTGAGGGTGTCAGATCATAGAGTTACAGTTATGAGCTGCCATGTGGGTGCTGGGAATTGAACCTGGATCTTCCAGAAGAGCAGTCAATGTTCTTCACTGCTGAGCCATCTCTCCAGCTCGATAAATGAAGTTTTAAAAAATTTAAATGTAGAGGAGAATGGTAACATTTTTGAGTACCAGAGAGAGTATAAGTGGATCAGTATAACTGTCATTTGCTTTTAGTGTTGGCAAGTCATGTGCTATGATGGGATAAGCCACTGGGGAGCAGTAATAGGAGAAAATAGACTGTAATGGATTGGGATGTGAGTGGTAGGAAATAAATCAGTTGGGTTGCAAAAATGTACTCCTCTAAAATGCCTACCCTTTAAAGTAAGGAGTACCATGCTCTGAAAGCCACAAGAAAAGAGCAAGGCAGGGGAGATTTACTTTTGTTTCTTTATTTAGTAAGAGGGGGAAATGAGAACATTCACATGCAAAAGAGAAAGATCCTGAGAAAGGTAAATGTTGAAGAAAGAGAACAATTGTGGAGAGCTTCTTTTTTTTAATTAATAATTATTCCATTCGTTTACATCTCAAATGATAACCCACTTCCCAGTTACCAGTCCACAACCCCCCCATCCCACATTCACCCTCTCCTTCGTCCCCTTTGCCTCTGTGAGAGTGCTCCCTCAGCCACCCACCCTCTCCTGCTCCACCGCTCCAACATCCCCCTATGCTGGGGCATCAAACCTTGTGGAGAGCTTCTTAATTACTTAGAGTAAGGAGACTTAGAGGGAATCTCTTCCCCATGAAACTAAGAAAAGGTTAAGAAAGGCCTCAGTACAGGGTGATGCCAGGGCCAAGAAGAGGGAGTGGGTGGGTAGGGGAGTAGGGCGGGGGGAGGGTATAGGGTACTTTCGGGATAGCATTTGAAATGTAAATTAAAATATATTTAATAAAAAAAAAGATTTAAAAAAAAAAAGGAAAAAAGAAAGGCCTTCTGTAGGAACTTAGCTGTGCCAAGTGAAGGCAAGGAGTGCTCATACTACATAGACTGGGGTCTCTGTGCAGTGGACAGTACAGTGACTCTGGCCAGTGGTCACTGAGGAGCACAGCATTGGGATCCATCTGCAGAATTGCCTTTTCCCTCTTTGGGGCCCCCCTGAACAATCTGTAGAGCCTTGCTTATTCCCCAGCTGTGAGCAAACAGGTCAAGTTTAGCTGGTCTGAGGCTCCCCATCTTACAGTCCTTTCTCAGCATGCTTTCTTTCTCTCCTCTGCTCTCCTTATGAACCAACATTGAAGATGAGTTCTGGGCGGTAACAGGAACCTGAAAAGACAAGTTAATGTTATTTGATATCTGGAAATTTCCTGATGATGTTAATTTACCCTTTGGGGCTTTCATAGCTTAAAACACCCAATTAAATTATTCTCCAAAATCCAGATGATAAAACAACTTTTATGCAGAATGAAGTTTAGTGTTGTACTTATGGCACAAACTCAAAAAGTAGACAAAATTAATAAATTAAGAAAATATATTACTGATGATTTCTACAAATAACAATTTAGCTTTTCTTGTCACACAGAAAAGCAACTGTGAAATTAGAAGGTTGATCTAGTAAGGTTATAATGAAAAGAAGGGAGGGAGAGAGGGTGAGATGGGAGCTGGTGGGAATGAGACAGGCTGGGCGGAAGACAAGAGGGCTCAGCACCTAACAGATGTAGCTCTGCGATGCGCGGTGAAGGATGTGTTGTGGGAAGCTCCATGTCCAAGCTTCCAATCTGAGATTGTAATAATCACCTACTCCACTTACTGCTTTAAAGATACTGTCTATTGGCACTGTGTCCACTAACAAAGAGGCCATTTCTCCTCATAAGTTGTAGAGTGCAGATGCACTCAAAAGATTACATGCAGGTGCATGTAAAACTTACAATTCCTTATTCACATACATGTGCAATATTATAAATACTAAAAAAAAAAAAATTGTGGTTGGGAGCAGAAACATGAACAGAATCCAGGAAGCCAGGATATATTTATGCACAAGCTGTCAGGAGGTGGCTTTCATGCTATTTCAGTGTTTTGTTCATTCCTGTTGTACCTTATGCTACCATGCAGCTCCAAACTACATCACTAGAGATAGTTTCCCTGGGAAGACTTACACAAACAAACACACACATGCACACATGTGTGCAGGAACACAGGAACAAAAGCACACATCTGTCTTTGTACGTGTGTGTATATTTGCTTTTATGACCATATTTAAAATGTTGATTTTTAGCTGGGCATAGTGGCACACGCCTTTGATCCCAGCAGTTGGGAGCCAGAGGCAGGCGGATTTCTGAGTTCAAGGCCAGTCTGGTCTACAGAATGAGTTCCAGGACATCCAGGGTTGCACAGAGAAACCCTGTCTCGAAAAACAAAAACAAAAATAAACAAACAAAACAAACAAAACAAAGAGATGTTGATTTTCCCCAAATACAGAAATTTACTTTCTCAAAAGAAATTTTTTTTAATTTAGCATATACTTCAATGAAAACCTGTTCCTTTAGAAAATGGTGATATGTATTTCTAATATTAAGCTAAGTAGTAGCTCAATATTAATGGGATTTCTCCATAGGCTTAAGATGCAATTACACCAATTCCTAGTGTTTTGAGGCATGTAGTAGATATGTTCTTCCATTGAAAGTCTTTGTGGCAGACCGACAGGCTGGGTTCTTGTCATGTGTTTAATCACTTCTAACTTTATATTCACCGAAGAGTGGTTCTTATGAACTTGAGGACACATGTTTTTTCCAGCATTTTTACTATATCTTTCTCCGAGTTCTTAGAGTGATAAAAATGTGTAGTTTATAAGGGCCTTGAGACCCTGCCCCCATATTTTCATAAACAAAACAAAACAAAACAAAACAAAAAAACTTCTAGTGGGTAACTTTGCCTTGAAATACTATATTTACTTATTTATTTGTTTATTAACTGATGTATCTAATATTTATGATTCCCTAGAGTTAAGAAAAAAGAAGTAATATATGGAATTCATTGTGAGCCTGTATTTGCTGTTTTATTGAGTTGGTCAATTTATTCAAAATCAGAGTATTTTTATGCCATTATTTATTATCTAAGATGAAAAATGAAAACTTCAAAGAAGTATGCCTGCAAAACCAAATTACTGACAAGGAACAGGACTGATATTTAAAATTTTATGTGTATCTCCTTAAAGCTTAGGCTTCTTCCCACAGCTCTGCAGTTGTACCATCCTCTGTTACATGAAAGAAATTACTTCACAAATTGAAAGACAAACAATGTCAGGCCATTGCCCAGCAGGAAGCAATTCACACAGATCTTTAGTCTAAGGCAGAGTGCTAAATGTGATAAAAATAGATGAAATAACAGATGTGGAATTCATAAGTCACATTACACAATAGAAGACTGGCTTGTTTAGGTTTGTGTATGAGATATGTAAAAGAATCAGAGGAAAAGAGACTGAGAGATGAACTTGACTCACATGGCACAATTTTGATCACACAGCTAGAGGGTTTGAGGAGTGGTTAGGGTCTAAGTAGAAGGAAAAACTTCCCATTTACTTCCAGTTTTTGTTGTGACCCATCAAAATTATGGGTCACCCAGTGCCTCCTACAGAGCAAATCACATCAGTTTAATTTTAATTTCTCCCCCCCCCCAACCCCTGATCAGTTTTCTGGGCAAGAATCAACCCTTATTTGTTTATATATTATCTCTGGATATTTTTGTGCTACAATGGAAGGGTAGAAAGATTGCGTATGGTTTACAAGGTCCTAAAAAAAAAAAAAAAAAAAAAAAAAAAACTATCCTGTTGGTGATGCTTGCATCTATGACTCCTGATCTCAGATTCTATCTCACACCAATTAGAATGACTAAGGTCAAAAACTCAGGTGACAGCAGATGCTGGCATAGATGTGGAGAAAGAGAAACACTCCCCCATTGCTGGTGGGATTGTAAACTGGTACAACCATTCTGGAAATCAGTCTGGCAGTTCCTCAGAAAATTGAAAATACTTCTGCCTGAGGACCCAGCTATTCCACTCCTAGGCATATATACCCAAAATATGCTCCAACATATAACAAGGACACATGTTCTACTATGTTCATAGCTGCCTTATTTATAATATCTAGAAGTTGGAAAGAACCCAGATGTCCTTCAACAGAGGAATGGATACAGAAAAGATGGTATATTTACACAATGCAGTACTAGTCAGCTATTAAAAACAATGACTTCATTAAAATTCTTAGGCAAATGAATGGAACTAGAAAATATCATCCCGAGTGAGGTAACTCAGTCACAAAAGAACACACACTCACTGATTAGTGGATATTAGCCTAAAAGCTCAGAATACCCAAGATACAATTTACAGACTACATGAAGCTCAAGAAGAAAGAAGACCAAAATGTGGATGCTTCAGACCTTCTTAGACAGGGGAACAAAATACTCATGGGAGGAAATACAGAGACAAAGTGTGGAGCAGAGACTTAAGGAAAGGCCATCCAAAGACTGCCCCACCTGGCGATCCATCCAATCAATATACAGACACCAAACCCTGACATTATTGGGATGCTAAGAAATGTTGCTGACAGGAGCCTGATATAGCTGTCTCCTGAGAGGCTCTGCCAGTGCCTGACAAATACAGAAGTGGATGCTCACAGCCAACCATTGGACTGAGAATGGGGTTTCCAATTGAGGAGTTAGAGAAAGGACTGAAGGAACTAAAGGGACTTGCAACCCATAAGAAGAACAAAACTACTAACCAACCTGATCCCTAGAGCTCCCAGGAACTTAAACCACCAACCAAAGAGTACACATGGAAGGACCCAATGCTCCAGCCACATATGTAGCAGAGGATGGCCTTGCCAGACGACATCAGTGAGAGGAGAGGCCCTTGGTCCTGGGAAGGCTGCATGCCCCAGTGTAGGGGAATGCCAGAGCAGGGAGGTGGGAGTGGGTGGGTGGGTGGGTGGGTGGATGAGCACCCTCATAGAAGCAGAGGGAGCGAAGATGAGGAAGCCTGAAAAGGGGATAATATTTGACATGTAAATAAATAAAATATCCAATAAAAAATATATTATGTACAGAAAAAGCTTGCCAAGCCTTATAAAATGGTATTTTTAAAAACATCACTGTAATCGACCTATACAAATAGATCAATTTCACTTATAAGAACAAAATGCCATGTCAGGATTTCCAGCATTGATTTAACATCGATTATTTGATTCCCCAAATGCTTACCATTTATTTCAGGCTGTGTTCTGTTGCTACCACAGAATGCTACGCAGTATATAAATTATCAATAATAGAGTATTTTACCTCATAGATCTAGATACCAAGAAGTTCAAGATTGAAGGACTCCACCTGAATAGGTACTCCTGTAGAAGCTTAGTGTAGCTGGGTTGAGTGAGCAAGCCCTCCTTCTTAGAGGCATTGGTCAACCAGTGACATGGACTTCTTACTACTTATTGGAGGCTCTATTTTGATTAATTATTATATAGAAATAAGCATTCCTACCACATGAGCTTAGAGGAAAGGCAGTCATACAATAGAATCATCTGAAAGTGCTTAAAGCATGTTCTCTTAATATTTAAATTTATTTACCCTTGTTACCTAATGATAAAATTTCAGTTATTTGTGATGATTAAAAAGTAAACTCTCTCCACATAATGGCTGGCTGGGGTCCTCTGCATCTGTTAAGGCAGTTAAGACAATAACCCCACTGGCATGCCCACTGGTCAACATGGTCTAGACAGTTTCTCACCGAGACTCTTCCCATTTTTTAGGTTGAATTAAGTTAACAAAACTACCAAAGATAGAGTCAGAAAATACATTATAAGGACACAAGAAATGATAGGCCATAAATTATTGGTGGATTATTTTAAGCCCACTATGTCTGTTGTCAAAAACCATCTTTGACATCACAGATAAACTGAAGTGTGCCGCAGACCAGCCTCAGTCGGGGGCCCCCCTCAATCCTCAGGAGAAAATCAGGGTTCCGGACATGTGGGCAAGGAGTTGGGAGAAAGGGGTGACAGACAGACGCAAACACAAGGGAGTGTGGTATCTGAATGTATTTTGTCTCAAAGTGACCACCAGTCTTATAAGTGACTTTTACACAAAACAGAGGAATGCATACAAAAAGCTAACAGGAACCAACTGGGATAAAAAAAATCAATGTTAACAACTGGGATCAAAAGCAACCCCACCTAAGGTCAGCTTTTTCTCAGAAGCCAGGGGCAAAGGCTTCATGCCCTTGCCATAGTTCCAATTCTAGTCTATTGTATAGTCCATCTTCCCCCTAGGCCATTGTAAATACCTGTGTATGGGTGTAACTCAGCTATCTATAGTTCTAAGTATCTACTCTAGTTCCTCCCTAGACCACAACCTTACGTCTTCCTAGAAAATTGTAAATTCCTATGTAGGGCAGTGACTCAGCTATCTATGCCCAGGGTCAGCTGAAGGACTGAGTAGGACTGGTGAGGAATCTAACTTAGCTATATGTCAAAATCAATCCTTAGAGGCACTTATAATAAAGCAATATTGAGGGAAAGCACACAGATCCATTTACCGACTAAAAAGAGGACAGATTTGGAGCATTCCTTATTACAGGATGCCACGGTTCCAGGAGACTAAGTGTCCGTGAACTTTTTGCCTCAGGACAGCGTCCAGGTGTTTGGGGCCTCTCATATGTGTCACTACTGGAGTGGATGTAGCAGAGGTGGTGTGTAGAGTCAGTGATTTTTCACTCAGCAGACATTTTTCTTTAAGGAACAAAGCTTGATTCTGTAGGGCCAGTGAGAACCTCCATGGGGCCAGTGAGAAACTCTCTGGGGCCAGTGCAAAGAGTGAGGAAACATATATGCTTGGTGGATGAAGCAAACTTCAACAAGCTCCAGCCTCATAACACACACACACACACACACACACACACACACACACATGCACACACACACACACACACANTGTAACTAAACAACTTGTTACAGATTAACAAAGTGTAAGCAAGCAAGGTAATTCTCTCAGTCAGTTTCTCTTACTGACAAGGTACAATTTGCAAAGAAAGGATCAATTATTTCATGATTTATCTCTAAAAGTAATCTTATAAAAATATTAAGAGAATCATAAATGTAAACTTTTATGTAAGAAACAACTAGTCATTTCTACTTTAAATTCTCAGGTGCATATTAAATCATATCAGGGAGCTATGGGCAAAAGTGAGTATAAGAAATTAATCATCACCTTTATCATTAGCTCAGCTTTAGCAAGAAAGGCACATCAGCTAGTACTTAAAAACATCACTCACTCAATAATTAAAAGTATGCCTTTCTGAACTCTAAATTGTAAGATTTTCTACGTCAAGGCCACCAGCGAAAACAAGGACTAATTTTCCAACAATCTAAATCTCCAAATTCTTTCCAAGGGTGATGGTCATTGCTAACAATATGCATCTCTAAGTTCTTTCAAAGGTGGTGGTTGAATCATTATTCCCCACTGGCAGTAGTGCTTGAAAAAGTCTAATCGCTAATATTGTAGGTCCCTATCCCATTACCCTGTGTGGGGCAGGAAGCCCGCTTAGAGTATTCATACAACTCATAAATTAGGATTGACATGAGGGCAAGAAGCAGAGCAAAGCTCCACAACGCCATGAAGTCCTCAAGCCACATCCGGGCTCTGCCTCTCCAAGACACAGCCTCATGCCTGTGCTAACCAGTGGGCTGCATTCCATGAGTTCTAAAGACACTGACCAGCCGCAACAGGCTCTCAAATTTGAGATATATATTCTTAGACAAAGCATTTCTTGAGTAGCAGAATGACAATGTCCTAAATCATCCATTTTGTTACTGGCTACGTAAGCAACACTAGAACCTTCATGGCATTGCTGGGATGTACATGTATGTCTGAAAGTCATCTTTCTCAGTCACACTCAAATAATCCATCTTATCAGCTAGACAAGGTTCTACTCTTCTTTCACTTTTAAAACTATAATGAAATCTTATTCTCTTAGTTTCTGAAACTTTAATTAAAACATAATTATACCATTGCTTTCCTTCTCTTTCTTTTCTTCACCTCCTGCTACCAGGTCCCCTCAACATCACTCTCTTACAAATTCATGTCCTTTTGTTATTGTTACATATATACATAAATTCATAAATACATAAAAATAACCTACTTCACTCATTGAACATTATTTATAGTGTATGATTTCACATATGTGTGTGACTTCAGGTATATGTATGTCTTCAGGTATGTGTATGATTTAAAGTATGTGTATGACTTCAAGTATGTGTATGATGATTTGGTGTTGGATAACCAATTATGGGGCTCATCCCTGGGCCATTCTATCTTCCATCTCTCAGCATTACTTAACTACATGTAATTCGTAGTTTAGGAATGCAGCTCCATGATAATTTCCTCTCCCATGTTAGCATGTCTCTTGGTTTTATCTTTGTTTAGGTCTTTTTTAGATAGCCATATTGTTAAGGTATTATAGGTATAGCTTCCCTGTCCTGTTACCTGAAAACAAACTTCCTAGAGCTCTGTCCCTTAAATAGCTTCCCATCTCCTCTTCTGCTATGTTCCTGAGCTTTGAATACAGAAGTTGCCTTGATGTATCTGTTAGGACACAGCAGCCAATTAGCTGTTCTCTGCATTTTGAACAGCTGTGGTTTTCTAAAATGGTCTGCAGAGAGAAGCATTGCTGATGAGGAGTGGGAACTATTCTTATATGTGGGAATGAAACAAAGTTTTAGAAAGGGGTAAGGAATTATGATGGCCTAGTAAAGTGGCTGTAGTAGCTTCTCTTTTAAGGTCAACATCCTTAATAGTCCTAAATTTTTGTCTAGGGTTCAAGAACTAGGCATGATTGTTCTCCTGTTGAGCTTGTCTTAAACTTAACTAGACATGAGTGCCCCTGTTGCACCTTTGGGAGTATCTTGCCATGATGGTTATGTTGTGGTTCAAACATTAAAAATGTGTAGGACTATTATTCATTGCTTCCGGCTCCTGGCAGTTTGCATAGCACCTACACATATCATGAAAACTAGATCTTGGGGAGGAAGCTAGCAGGTAAGATCTAGCTGGAATCTTCTCAGTTCTATGACTGATGTATATGGTGTCTTAGCAACAGAGACTTATTTTCTATCTCTGGGAGGCAATCAAGAACAACAGCAACATACTGTGTTGTTTTGGGAGTCCCTTGGACTACCCCTACCAACAACTCAAATGGAAATTTCTTATGCCTAGCAGTGAAAAAAAAATTTTTTTTATGTACGTGTGGCTCTTCTAGGGAGCACTGTCAGCCCAAGTAGTATGACTTCATTCATAAATATTTTATATGAGTGTAAGTATATGCACTTACAGATATAGCATTTGTAATTTTAACTAAGTATAAAATGGTTCCTTAGGCCTTTTCAAGCATCCTTAGCTTTATTTTCCATCCTCCCTACACTCCTTCTGTAGCAACCTCTCCCATTTAGAGCCCCTTCCCATTTTTCCATTTGTCCCTTCATCTCACTTGTCTCCACATCACCCTTCATGCCCCCTCCTCATACCTGTCTTCTCACTCAAAAGCGCTTCTGCAGCTTTCATTTCACATCCATGTAAGTTTTTGAGTATGTACATATTTATATGTATTTAAATCTAGGTTGCACATTTGAGAAGAAAATTTAATATTTATATTTTTCTTTTCTCATTATCATTTTTATTCTTATATCCTCAGTGGCTCTTATGTTCAGTACTATTCTGGTTTTATCAACTATAACTGTCGTATAACCACAACCAATTACAAAGGAGACTGAGAAATGAGCCTTGGTTTATAACTTTCTTAGCCAGGCTATCTTGTTTAGAGCTATAAGCCATACATGAGAATGCAGATGTAAGTATAATTCATTTAAATAAAACCATTTCTGAGTTTCTCAGTTCTAGCAAGCTATATGAACCCAGTGGCGTTCATGCTGAATAAGGCAACAAGTCTCAAGGAAAGGAAAGGTGTCCTCTGAGTGGTTCCAAAGTCAATGCAGTTGACATTTAAAATGAACCATTACTAGCACAGGTGTCTTTCATTTAGGATATTGGGTATTTTTGTTTTTTAGATACTTGGAGGCACTGTGGATGCTTGGAAGAACACATATGAGGTACATTCGAACAAAGTATCCTGAGGATGGGAGAACCCACCACAAATATGGACAGCACCATCCCAAAATCTGAAATCCAATACTGAATAAAAAGGAAAAGGAGAAAGCTACAGAAGTGCCAAAGGCGATCTCTCTCTGCTTCTTCACTATTGATGGAATTAGCTCTTGTTCTAACCACCATGCCTTCTAGACATGTTGGCCTATGAACTTGAGCCAAAATAAAACAAATAAATTCATTAAGGTGCTTTTCAGGCATTTTGTTACAGCAAAAAGAAAGGGGACTGATATGTTCTTATATAAAAGTCTTTGGGAAAAAAAAGATCTTTTAAAACAAAATTAGCCCATATTTTATCTTTAGAATGTGAAAGTTACAAAATTATATGATAATATTAAAAAAAGCAACTTTTAAATTTGTCTAGGCTTCAATAAAATCACATAGAAGTACATAGAAACACATATCCCAATTGTTCCTCTAAAATCCAACTAAAGATAACAAATAAACAAGACAGCAACTTTTAGATATTTAATGACACTTCCTGCGCCAGTTATTTTATAAAATATTAATGAGGAAATTTGTGGTAATAAGTGTTAATACATTTTATCGTGAATGTGTAAGCCCTGGTAGATGATTCTTTATAGTGGCACTCAGTCGTATCAAAGGTATATTAAAGCAATATATTAATTGGAGGGAATCTAAAAATAATACTCAAGTTCATATCTACAGTGTTAATAGCTTCCTACTATCTTTTAGAATTAAATGTGATTAATATGTTGCAATGGTAGTAGGAGCTATTATCCTAGATAGAGAAAATATGTGAATATTATGATCTCAATGATGATATTGCAGGGGCAGTAACAAGTTCCTTGTTAACCTATCACATGACCAGGAAGCATACTAATTCATCTCCAGTTACATAGTGAGCATAGTTTGAAACTCAGTGTCACTCGATTTGAAATACTAAAATAGTAATGATGCTGTAATAAAAACCAACTTTTATTTGCATCCTTTTCAATGCCCCCACTTCCAAATCCTCACTTGAATACATTACTTATGTGTTATTTCTTATCCTACTGAAAAATGAAAGCACGGTTTAGGAATTTATTTTGACCCACCTGTAAATCATTTAAATGTTGACATCTGCCCAGCAGTTATGATTTTATGCAAACATCAATTAAATTTGCCTCTGTGAGGTTGAAAAATTTGTATGATAACCCTGCTTATGATTATATTAATGTGTACTTTTCTTTTAGAGGTTAAATAGTAAAAGAAGAGAGATACTTCACAGAATGCCTGAGTAAGATTGAAAATTTCAAACTAGTAAAGTCCCATGAAGGATCAAAGGCATGGCATGAATATTTTCATAAAATTCCTGCTTTATATAGTATGACTCATTTATTCAGCAGACTCTTTTGGAAAACTTTCTTTAGGCAAATATGAATCTTAAACTAAGAAAAGTCAAAGACAAAACAAGAAATGATGCATTTATAAAGTAGGTTTAGTAACTCTACTTCCAAATACTTTTAAAATAGGGAGAGAGGAATTCAAAGAATTCTGAGAGAAGAATAAGATCTAGAGGGAATTATTTGATCTTCCTAAGAACAGTCACTGGATCCTCATGGTATATTTTATATGCACAGAAGAAGACAAAAGAACATAAAAGAGTATCTCGAGGCACAAGCTTAGGTTTTCCTTAGTTCATTAAAATTTGATTAATCATTTGCCCCAATTATTTATTACTCAATTATCTAGCATAAAACTACAAATTTAACCATTTTTGGTCTTAATTAGTTTATGAAAGTTTTTATATCAAATGAAGCACTTATTAAATAAATTTGTATTTTATGATTTGTAACCACAGCTCTTTTATTATTTATTTATTCACTTTATATCCCAATATCACCCCCCTCCTCCCAGTACTCCCTCATGCTGATCCTTTCCCCATTCCCTCCTTTTCTCTTCTGAGAAGGAGAAGCCACCCTCCATGGTAACACACACACACACACACACACACACACACACACACACAAAGCACATGAAGTCACTGCCAGACTAGGCATATTCTTTTTCACTGAGGCCAGACAAGGTAGCCCAGTTAGGGGAATGGAATGCGCAGGCAGGCAATAGACTCAGGACAGCCCCTGTTCCAGTTGATAAAGGACCCATATGAAGACCAAGGTGCACTTCTGCTACATATGTGTGAGGTCCTAGGTCCAGCCCATGGTCATTCTTTGGTTGGTGGTTCAGTCTATGGGAGCCCTCAAGAGTCTAGATTAGTTGACTCTGTTGCTCTTTCTGTGATTTCTCTGACCTCTTCAGGTTCCCTCAATCTTTCCTCAACTCTTCCACAGGATTTCCAAGCTTCATCTAATGTTTGGATGTAGGTCTCTCCATGTGTTTCCATTGGCTACTGGATGGAGCCTCTCAGAGGACAGTTATGCTGGGCTCCTGTCTGCAAGCATAATAGAGTATCACTAATAGTGTCAGGGATCGGTTCTTGCTCTTGTGCTGGGTTCACGTTGGACTAGTCATTGATTGGCTATTTCCTCCATCTCTGCTCTATCACTGTCCCTGCACATCCTGTAGCCAAGACATATTTTGGGTTGAACATTTTGTGGGTAGGTTGCTGTCCTTATCCCTCCCCTAGAAGTTCTCCCTGGCTACAGGAAGTGGCCACTTCAGGATCCATATCCCCTACTGCTAGGAGTTTCAGCTAGAGTTGCCCCCATAGACACTGTGGAGCCTCCCCTCTCCTACCCCACCCTCCCTTGATAACTATAGCTCTTAAGGGGTGGAAGAAGGTGTATCCATGAAACCTATTTCCCAACTAGCTCAATCAAATTCCACAAGGTTGAGGTTCAATGAAAGACTCTGTCTCAAAAAGTAAAAGCAATCAAGAAAAGATACCCAGTTTCAGTCTCTGGCATTCATGCCATCATACACACATGAACACATGTCTACATATACCCTCAAGTGCATGTATGAGCTCTCTCTCTCTCTCTCTCTCTCTCTCTCTCTCTCTCTCTCTCTCCCACTCCCTCCCCCCACTCATAGATGCCCACCGATTCTGAAGCAATAAAACATTTTTACTCAGGGAAATGGGAAGATATGTCTTGCCATTCCTTCCTTTATCTACCTTGCTCTGCACATACAATCTGCTCCAGGGACATCACATTGCTTCTTCAAAGCAGTAGGTCAGGTGTCTCAGATTCCACACTCCCCACCTGTTAGCAGCACCAATCACTGGACCACTGTTGGGATTCTGTCTAAACTCCACTCCCACGCTTCCTGGCAGCAGCCAGGTATGTTCCTCCCCAGTTATCTGGCAGGTAGGTCTGGCCCATTATAAAAGAAGCTGCTTGCACCCTCCTCTTACTCTTGTCTCTCTTGCCTTTTGCCCCCTCGCTCCCCACCTCTCTTCATTCCTCCCCCCGCCCCAATGTGGTCATGGCCAGCCTCTACCTCTCTACTCTCTCCTTCTTTCTGCCTCTCTCTCTGCCTCAACTGCTCTCTTAACTCCCCTCCCCATGCCCTAAATAAACTATTCTATGCTATACTGTCATGTGGCTGGTCTCTCAGGGGGAAGGGATGGCTGGGCATGGGCCTGCTGAAGCACCCCCTTCCCCTACACCGAGGTAGACATATATTAATGCTCTTTATCTTCTTATTATCACAACACCCACCCCAGGTCTAAGGAAGCAGTAGGACTATGCTTGACAATTTTGAATTAAAGCAACTATGCACGTGACTTTGAAGAAAGTCTCAGGATGAGAATTCACTGTTTTCAAACAGCATCTGTAATGGTGTGTTCAACAATTACTACAGAAACAAAGTGACTAGTAAATGCATGAGCAATGGCATGTCATACCAGGATGGCAATAAGCATGTGCAACTTATTTTATTGAATCTTACCTTTGCCATTCAAAGTCTCTGTGACTGAAAACAATTTTTTTAATTTGATGCATTTCAGTTTATCAAATACATCTCAGTCATTCTAAGATTGTTGAATTAACATTTGTAAAGAGTTTGCAACAGTGCTCGACAATCAAACCCTTAAAAACAGTGACTACTTTTAGAACTACCAGTACATAATGTATAGTTTCATACTGTAGTATTAAATCGCCTTAATGCAACTATACTTTCTATTGCCTCTATTTTATATATTAGCTACTGAGTCTGAAGAAATTTAAATTGACAAGTGAGTCAGTATCTTGTTAGTATCAAAACATAATTCAAAGCAATTTCAATTCTAAAAACTACTGATTTGTATAGCTGAAAAATTCCCCCAAGGCAGAATCCAAATTGCTGTATTGGGCCTTGGATATTTTATACCCTGCTTTAGAAGACAAAAATGACTTCCAGCTCTACCCCATGTATTCTGCTAACTGATAGCTGGGGGGAAAATACTTCTTTGCCTTTTTTGACAAACCTCAATTTCTTGAAGGAATGTGTACTTCCATGTTGTTGTGGGAATGTGTAACCTTAGAGAACATAAGATGACAGCTGAAAGACCTTGCTAGAATAGCACGCTGAGGATATTCTGCTAGCAGGTTGTGATGAATACTCCCTTTCCAGAATGACCCAGCAAAACAAGCTTTACAAGAAAGCCCCGATTGCAGGGCAGGTGCAGATTAATGACCAAGAATGTTTCAGTTCCCTCTTCTGGTGACTAAGACCTCATCTCTCCCCAGGGCCATCATTGCTGTTTAGGGAAGGTCAGGAAACACTTGCCTCTCCAGAAGGGAGAGGCTAATTACTATGTCTAAAGGAGGCAGGCATAAAAAAGTCAACAATGGGCTTAAACCAACTCACGTTGTTACCAAGGACTACCCTTAAACTGTATAAAAAGTGTGTGCTTAGGAGATTCGGGGTCGCCTCTGCCCTGATTACAGGACGACCCCAGTGCGCTAGATCAATAAACCTCTTGCTTGTTGCATAGATCTCCATCTCAGGCATACATGTTTCTGCGAGTGGGACATCCTGGACATAAGGCTCTTTGGGTCTTACAGTGTCCCAGTCATATTCATCTTCTGATGAATATATAGATCACATGACTCTCTCTTCAGTGATAAAGAAGGTCAGACCCTGATGCATACTCTCTTATCCCAAAAAGGAAGAAAATAAATCACAATCCTCCAATAAGAATAAGGCAAATGGGTAAGAACAAAGCCACCAGATGTTATTTTGTGTAGCTATCCAGCAGCCAAGGAGAACTGGGTACACCTGAAAGGGAGGCTGGGACTGAAATAAGATGAGTGGGCAAGAGAAGAATGAAGCCAAGACAAAGATTTCTGATCATGGCTCAACGTTTAATTTTCTTTTTTTGTTTTTTTGTTTGTTTGAGACAGTGTTTCTCTGTAGCCCTGGCTGTCCTGGAACTCACTTTGTAGACCAGGCTGGCCTCGAACTCAGAAATCCACCTGCCTCTGCCTCCCGAGTGCTGGGATTAAAGGCATGTGCCACCATGCTGGCCTCAAAGTTTAATTTTCAACTCTGCATTTATATAGGCAAACCCCAAAGACCCGTCTCTTTTGTTTTGGCTGGGTTCTGTTGTTTTGTTTCAGCTGGATTGAGTTGCAAAGTAAAGGAAATGCAAATGTGGTAAGGCTAGGCCAGGTACTGACTTCAGCCAGGTTGCAAAACCATCTGAGGTTTGTTTAGCCTATTCAAGGCTGGGGGAAGGGCACAATTTTGACTTGTGGTTTCAGAGCACAAACCTAATAGATCTCAATCCCTGGTGGTTGAAATGTATGCCTGATACTTCTCACCACTTGACGGATTGGGAATAAAACCATGGAACCATGATCTCTGTGAGCCTGCTTTCCTTGCTGAATTCTCCTCTGAATGTGTTCATAACTCTCCAAAATAGAAACACCAGCTGGAGATAAAACATTTAGATCATACCTGTAGAGAATGTCTCAGATTGGAACTGTACCATGCCAGTGACACAAAACAGACTTCAAAAACAGGTAGAGTCCTATTTGTTTAGAGATGCTTGCCCTTTATGACCTCCTAAATATTGCCTTCTGAAATTAAACTGTTCACCACGTTTAATTTTGTTTGCTAAGTCCCAGATCTGCAAAGCTACATCCCTGCCCACAAATAGCCCCATTTAAAGTTGGAAGCTGAATCAAAGAGGAAATAACTGTGCTGTGCCAGGTGTTCAGAGAAAAGTATTTAGGACTCATCGGTAACAATTAGAAGTCCTTATTATTACCAATAGTCCTACCACACATTACAAGTAGAGGATCACCACCTTCCTTTGCCAGGCATCAGGGAAGACAATGTGTTAACATATTTTTCTCCTCGAGGAAAGAGAGACTATCCTGTTATCTTAATGAGGATAATAGTAATGCTACATACTAGGGAAGTTACTATAAGAAACAACAATAGGAAAGGATAAAAATAAATGCCATGGAAGGAAATTTAAATGTCTACAATGATACATTTGGGGTTAGAAGGATTCCATGATCTTGAAATACCCATATTTTTATTACTCACATTTTTGCCAATGATTCAGAATATCATTAACTTTTCTTTGACACCAAGGGTAAAAGTTTTCATTTACTACAGAAATGACATACTAGGTGAAACCAGTTCTATCTGGATAAACTAGAAAATTGCCTGTGAAGCCACATTGATCAGTCACCAGAACTCTGCATTTAGCACTCATATGCTGTGCTTGGTTTGACAGACAGGGTGAGCAGACTATAATAGACAATGCAGATTTCCCTTCCAGTTAGTTCTATGAATTCATAATATAAAACAAACACAAGGTGACTGTCACTAAGCATACCTTAGTTACACTGGTGTAAAGACAGGAACTCTACTTCAGGTGTCTTGCAGTTAAATTGCAGGTAGAAGGATAGGAAGATAAATGATCCTGCTATTTTTTTTTTTTTTGAGAATTATCTTGCAAGAAGTAATGTTATAAATTCTAGGACTTTTGTTTATTAAACTATTCAAAAATGGATACATTTATCTGTAATTATGAACCAGAAAGTTCTTCAGGATAGCAGTGCCTGAGCTCACAGCAACCACCTATCTATAGACTTACTTTACACAATCTGTCACAGGTATCTGCTGAGTAATTTTTTTTTTTTTTGACTAAAAAAAGTATTCAGAACTCAGCTGACTGTGCAAAGAAAAATGAAAGCAGCAAAACTTGAATATTCTCTGGCATACCTTCAGCTTTATTAAAAACTGCAAATGTACCTTCTGTTTGCTAGATGTAATCTTAGTCTCAGAGACTTAGTACTGAATAAGCTCACCCTTTCTAGATTTTTCTGAACTCTGGCTGGCTGGTTCAACTCAGCTGTTCTGGACCAAACACCTTTCTAAGATGAATGATTCAATCTAGCTTCTCTCAGTTTCTCACTTAATTGCTCTACTTGGCCTTAAACTAACTCTGGCAATTTCTTCTAAATCTTCTGGATCCTTATTCTCTGGCTTTAACTTCCTCTGCTGACCTGCTCAGAACTACATGAACAAACTTAACTCTTCTGCTATCACTGCACTGACTCCAAACTGACTCTACTCTCTCTCTCTCTCTCTCCCTGTGCTGCTCTTAAATAGCTTCTATTTCCTGTGCTGTTCTTGTGAGAGTGGGGCGTATTCTATCTCTGAATCAGTCAGATCTTTCTCTGATTCACCACTTTGTTTTCCCCTTAATTAGACGTTACATTCAAACATGGCTACTTTCTTCTACTAACCAACTTTACCTTAAAGGTTTGTACTAAGGGCACGTCTGCAATCCAGCTGGATCACATAGACATAGGTCTTTGGATGTGATCCCCTGACAGAGTGGCCATGTTGCTGGATTGAAATTCCTCTACAGAAAAACAGAAGCACATATACTTTTCACTTAATATTCAGCTACAAATAGAATGAAGCTTCACATTTGATAGGTTTTTCTGAAGCCCCTACAAAGTATCTGTTGATTTTCTTGGGACAGTTGGCTTCACTGTTTGTTAGATGTGGGTAGATACAACAGACCATGAGGACACTCCCATTATGAAATGTTGAATCCCTAATTTCAGAGGGACTATCCTAAGAATAAGAAGTAATTAAGATGAAATTAAGTCATAAAGGTGGGCCCTTGCTAATAGGGCTAGTAGCACCCTTACAAAATACACTGGAAAGCTGGACTGGTGAGACCTTGAGTTTTCTAGTCTACAGAGCTCTGAGAGAGTAAACTGTAGGCCTGTTCAGGACAGCTTGTAGGAAGATAGTAAGGAAAGAAGAGAGTGAAGTTATGTTGAATCCTGTAATTCTCTCCCTGTGAGTTCTGCTAAGAAGGCTATACTATGAGGTTGCTCTTCTGTTTGACTTATATTTGCATGACCCTTTATATGCATTTCAGGTACCCTTTTATTTTTCTCTCACTTGGCTCACAGGTGCTGGGTCCCAGCTGATTCCATTTGCTCACACCTTTGAGGTGAATTCATGACTGCTTCTTTGTTTCTTTCTGGCTTAAGTGAATCTGACATTTATGGGCCCTGCCCTCAGCCCAGTCTTTCAGACACATTGCAAAAGATGAAGCTGGTCATGTAGCTCTCCAATCTTAAGTTTCTTCTCCAAGGAGAAACCTACTTTCATGTGGCTCTTAAGATCATATGTGCATGAACCTGTGCCAGAAACTCATGTCTCTCATTTTCCTAAATGAATTCTGTCCTTGTCACATTGAGGAACTCTCCAATCTCATAACATCCTATTCCAGATCCTGTTTGTTTTGTAGCTTGTCTCCGCTAAGTGAATGCTCACCTTCATCCTAGAAACAAATCCTTTCATTATCCAAAGAGAAGCATCAGTGGTAAGTGGGGTGGGGAGAAGGTATTTCCCAACCTACCTGAGGCAGGTATTACACTCCTCTAGCAAACTTGTAAGTCACCTTCCTTTCCTATGATAAAATACCCCAGACAGTGCACTTTATAACATAGAGTGCTTATTTAGCTCCTGATTCTTGTAGAGAAAGTATAGCATTGGTACCCTGAGTAGGCCTTCATGCCTATATAATACAGTAAATAACTAAGAAACAGACAAGCCAAGCACTAAAATGACCAACAGCATAGGGGACTCCCTAATAATAACCCACTAACATGAGAATAGACACACCCCATAAGACCAGAGTTAATCCATTCATGAGAATGGTGCCTCCTTGACATGATTACATTCTACTTGACCCCATTTTGTAAAGGTTCCCCACCTTAACTTTGCCACACTGGGCACTAAGGTCCCACCCAGTACATGAACCTTTGGAAGACACAATCAAACCAGGCCCAAACGTCTGCTGAGTACGTGGACCTCCACTGCAGTGCTTAATGGTTATCTGGTAAACATCACTAGGCCTACTAGAGTATGAAAGTCTTAAAGAAACACACTCATTTTAAGCCTTGGTGTCTATGTGACTCAGTATCTGTCATAAAGTATGTTCGTTGGATAATAAATAGGAGCCTCTTAGTACTCTAGAAAGCTTACATCTAGTTACAAGGTATCTCTGTTAGGGTTTCTATGGCTGTGATAAAACACCATGAGAAGAAATAACTTGGGGAGGAATGGATTTATTTCAGGTTACAACTCCAGTTCTATGGTAGTCAGGGCAAAAATTCAAATAGAGTAGAAGCTGATAAAATAGCTCTGGAAAAGCAGATACTAAGTTTGCTTTTTTTTATAAACCCTAGGACTACTGGCTTAGAAGCAGAGCTACCCACAGTGGTCTAAGTTCTCCCACCCTAATCACGAAGAAAATGCTCTATCAAGTTCTCCACAGGCACATCTTATGGAAACAATTTCTCAACTGAGAGTCCCTCTTCCCAGGTAACTCTAGCTTGTGTCAAGTTAACATAAAAATTAGCTGGAATTTGAGAGATAACCCAGGTGTGATATCTTCAATTCTATTTATTTATTGCTTCAAATAATGTATATGATGCATCTGGCCATGCAGATGTCTTCATTCTCTCTCAGTTACTTACTCCAGATACATCATTTCCAGTGTTAATTTTGTGGAAAAAGCAGACCTGAGCTGAGAATTTTGAATGTTTACACTAAAAATTAAATTTTATAATCATCTGGGATTAACTTTATACCACTTTATACATAGTTCAAATATTTATTTTTCATTTTTCTTAGGAGACACTCAGTTTTAATAATCACTGAAATTTATTTTAATATTCACATCTTTAAACTGTATTCAAGATTTGAAATCTATTGCATAGTTATAATTAAGTGTAATAAAAATTCAGTTCATTCAATTAAAAATTAGATAATAAAAATATGCATAAATAACATGGACATTTTACATCTGATAATCTAAGTCCTAACCACCCTACATCTAGAATCCTATTAATTTCTTTCACTTAGTGTATTATCTATACATAACTGAAATGTAATATTTCATTAGCATTTATGAACCTGATTGTCACTCTACTTAGTTGTGTAAACAAACAAACTAAATGGGATGTTTCCATTTTCTCGTCTGAACAGATGAAGCTTTGAAATAAAGTTTGCCACCTTCTGTTAAGCTTTCAGGGAGGCATCTGTGCCTCTGTAACTAAGCAGCTAAGAGGCTAAACTACATATTTTAATTGGTTAAATCCAATCTGCATTTCTCCACCGTCCTGTTTCCTGTAAGTCCATGCAGCCTTGACAACTGCACTCTAGTGATAGAGTAGCTAGTTTTCTCCACTGTGACAATATGTAAGTCACACAAAAAATAAAGAAATAATTAATTAATTAAAAAAAGAAAAAAAAAAAAAAAGGTACACAGTTACAACCCCAGGTCAGCTGGATCTTGTTTTGGGGCTTGAGTGAAGGCAACCTATCATGACAGTTGAATATTCTTGGAAGAAGTTTTCCTTCAAAGGCACCCAGAAAGATAAAGGAAGAGGAGGTGAAGGGAGTATTAGAAAAAGACACCCCCAACGCACATGTCACCGGTGATAGCCTTCCTCATGGCCTAGAGTTTCCATCGCCATCCAATACTGTCATCAAATTAGGATTGAACCCTTGATTATGCCCGAGCCTTATGATGTAATCACTCCTCAATGACTGGCATTGTAAGCTATGGAGCGAGGCTAGTTCAAAAGACCAATGCAAATAAAACAAACCCCCAAGTGATGATAAGTCTAACCATAAAAATAACCCATTGGATGATTTGAATTACTCCCCAAACTACTTCTTTGCACCTACATATCTCAGCATATATAAGAGATATCCCATCGAAGAAATAAACCATATTTTCCTAACAATTAATATCACATGCACCAGTTTCACTTGCTTTTTAAGAAATATCTACAGAGCTTCCTGGAGAAAAATCAGTTATTGCATAAAGCATGTCATTAGATCATATTTTTCTAAATAGGACTATAAATGTTCACATACAGGGATTAGATTGCTTCATATATGAATTTTTAGAATATTTTGGAGCCTTAGCCCATTTAAACCACTTTTAGGAATATAAGCTTGTAAACCCAGTGTTGGTAGTGCATGCCTTTACTCCCAGCACTCTGGAAGCAGAGGTAGATGGATCTCTAAGTTTGAAGCTAACTTAAACAACAGAGTAGCTTCCAGAGCAGACAAGGCCTCAGAGAGAAAAACCCTGTCTCAAAAACAAACAAAAAGAAACATGAAAAAAATTGGCACATGTATACAATCCCCAGCTCATATTTACCCCATCTTAGAGCTGGCGATACCTGGAAAATAGATTATAACTTCAGATTAGTCGATTCTTTTCCAAAATAGTCTACATATGCACAATTTTGAGAGAAGTATTTTCAATGTCTTATGATTAATAATTGTTATGGTGTATTAAGGAATCTCCTTTAGATTTTTGTATCATCTCTCTATAAAATCAATTCTCTCTATATAGCTTTGAACTTGCAAACCCCTACCATAACCTGGCAGATGCTGAAATTATAAACATGGGCTATGCTTTCATAAACTTTTTATTTTAAAAATAGAGTGAGATCTTTAAAAAGGTTAATTGACAACACTTTGATTTTGTTTTGTCTTCTCGGAATGTTACAACTGCTTCCAAATATGCTCTAATCACTACTGCACATGTTATACATATTATACTAAGTTTGCTTTTTTTTTTTTTATAAACCCTAGGACCACTGGCTTAGAAGCAGAGCTGCCTACAGTGGTCTAGGTTCTTCCACTCCAATCACTAAGAAAATGCTCTATCAAGTTCTCCACAGGCACATCTTATGGAAACAATTTCTCAACTGAGAGTCCCTCTTCCCAGGTAACTCTAGCTTGTGTCAAGTTAACATAACATGTTTGGTTATTTTGACTTGATACTAATATTCAGCAAATGCTGAATCTATGACTGATGAGCATAGATACATCATAGATATCAGGAATGGTTCTCACTGATGGATTCTTGGGAAGGGAAGACAAACAGAAGCCCTATAGCAGGGTTCCCAAGGTCTCTAGGAAAGCCACAAACAGATGAAGTCCCTGAGTCAACAGGCCTATTTACAGCCCTGTCTGGAGGCACTCATGTGGGGAAAATGCTTTGTATCTTGGTGTTACTATTATTTTGTTGGAAAATTGTTCTATAGCAACTTGGGCACTATGGTAGGTACATGATGCTTTAAGAGTACACAATAACACGAAATTTCTTTGCTCAGAGCATGAATGAGAGAAGGGTTAAGAAAGAATACAGAAAGTCATTATACTAAGACCTCTGATGTTCACAGAACTATCCTACTTAGCCAATCATGAAATATATATATATTAAAAGGACATGAATTGGAAAGCAAAATGGTAGTTATAGAAAGGGGACTGAAAATAGGTGAAAAATAATTCTATGATAAAGAGTGTTTTGGGAGTACCGAATTTGAGACTTTTGGCTCTTTCCATGGCCATGTTCTGGATGGACACCGACTCACTCACTATCTCTGTGGCCCAGCTTTGTTGCAGATTCCAAGACAATTTAATGGGGATTATATTTTTTACTAAGAACAACTTCACAAATGTCAAGTATTATCTTCAATGGGTTCCAAAATAGATGTATAGACTTAAGTGTGTTGTATAATTACCCTAACTTCTCAATCACAATGATCTGAAAGTGATCATTGAATCAAATGAATGGAAGGCTGATGGTAGCTA
The DNA here is from genome assembly GCA_902729485.2 of Mus minutoides. Taxonomy (NCBI): domain Eukaryota; kingdom Metazoa; phylum Chordata; class Mammalia; order Rodentia; family Muridae; genus Mus; species Mus minutoides. Next base: position 280,449 of record LR750566.1, read on the forward strand.
TTTTTAAACAGATGTGATAATGGTAAAGCATTTTGGAAAGAAGAAAATTATACAGAATAAAAGTATTTAAATCAAACATCACAAAAGGAAACTTGGCAGTTTTGTAAAGGGGAAGAGATTGTTAATCATTTGCATTTTTAACTTGGGTGTAGGCATTTTGCTTTTCCTGCTCTACTCAATGGCTCATTGATATTAGCCCATCAATCTGATGCTATCTGAGCACCTTTGTTCATGCTTTTTAAAATTATGTCTCGTGTTAACAGTCTGCACTTCATTCGCTTTGCTATAACTTCATAAATACACACACACACACACACACACACACACACACACACACACACACACCTTTGGACTATATATTCTCAGATAATAGGGATGGCCTACTAGCAATTTTAATCTGCTCATACTGAAGAAAGAATAAACATAGAAATTTATTTTGAGCTTTTCCATGTCAAACAGACTAAAAACTACTTGAAAGATTTTTCCCTACAACTTAAAATTCCTAAATTATAAACCAGTGCATGGTAAAAATAAGCTATCAATAAATATTAGTGAATGAATCAATACAGACAGGCCCAAAAGATATTATAAGAGAGAAGAGATAGTTGCTTATTTATTAATGAACAACCAAGTGGTGACATGTATAAATTTTAAACAAAAAATACTTAACATTTACCTGGAAAAGTTGAAATCTTTTTCTAACACATTCCTATAATAAATACCATATAAAGAACATGGATAAATCAATCAGTGTATACAAACATTAAAGTAAATTGAGTTAGATATTAGGAATATTTTTAAAATCCTTAAAACAAACTGTTCTGTCTTAATTTCTCTTTATGAGACTCTATTTAAAAAATAAATTATTTTCTTAAATCAACAAAGTCTCCCTCTGTAGCCTTACCTGCCCTGGAACTTACTAGGTAGACCAGTCAAATTCATAGAGCTCCATGCCCAGGAAAATAATCCAATTCTTTAAATTAAATGTATTTGTAAAATGTTGTTATTTTAAGGTTTACTAAACAAATTGTCACCTTAGTGAGTAATGTTGAAGCAAACTAGTATACTTTTTTAGTGAATCACTGGGATATTCATAAGTATTTGTTTAGGGAAGATTATAAACATATGATAATTAAATAAAATACCAACCAAACTATTGAAAGACAAACATACAATGTATTAAGACATGTACATTATATAAATATAAAAAAGAAAGACTGAAAAGAAGGTGGCTCAAATTTGGTATATGATGTTGTTACTGTGGGCAATTAAACAAATTATCTTCTATTTTTCTCTTAGTTACATTAATGATTCATACAAGTTACTTTTCCATGACTCTTACTGTTCATCTGCTCATTAATGGTTAAAGAATCTTAAGTATTTGCTATGTGTCAAACAGTCTTCTAAGCACTGTGAATATAGAAGTAAATGTATAAACTGATTCCTAACAGTAATAGCAAATGTTTTCATAATATAGCCCATTATCTAGACTCATCTTTATAACCATATTCCATCACTAGTGATATTTCTGGCAAAAAGGTACTTGAAAAATTAGTGATAATATATTTTGTCTGAATTAATGTTTTCATGAAACTGTGAAAAATGTAAATTTCAATGCTTCTATTATTTTGAGATACAGTCTGGGAATACTGTCCAGAATTCTCATCCTATGCTGCCTTGGAAGTTTTGGCTATTCCACACCTTTTCCTCTTACTACAACTATCTCAGATCCTTCAAACTATCCCTCATGGTCACTATGGATGACAGTGGCAAGATGCTGCTAAGGTGAATATTATGAGGAACAGCAGCATCCATGAGCCTTTTTGATGGACCACACAGCCCCTCCACTGCACTCCAGAGGTTACTGTATCAACAACTTAACATAATGACAAAATAGGAATCAAAGGCTACTGGATGAAACTTTGTTTCTGCTTCTCAAACTAACATCTTGCATAAATTTCCTAACTGTTCCTTTTCAGCCCCTTATTTATCAAAAATAAATTTATCTGTACCTATGCCATCAATTTACTGTAATGATCAACTGACAACACTAGTAAATTGTACTTCAAAAAGGTTTGACTTAAACAAGGATGCTTCTTGTATGGTCATGTCCACAGCTGATGCTCTGATTGTATAACAAAATTTATATTTTCAAATAATTGAGGTAAAGAAAGTAGAGTAATTGGAATAGATAGAGAAATTGTTAAAATTATTCTTAGTTTTCAAAAGTAAGTTCAAACTCAAAGTTGATTTATGTATCTTGAGAGGATTGTCTCCTTGATTTATAATTTTTTATTTAAAAGAAGTTTTGGTGGTTCCATTAGATGGCGTTTTTATCCAGGAACTTTGTCGATGCTTCTGGAAGTCAACTCAGAACATGGCACATGTTAAACACTCGCTCTATCTCTGAGAAACACAGTTCCAACCAATAATTAAGCAACTTTCAATTTCTGTGTGTGGGAAGAAATTGGATTCTCCAAGAAAACTGCTTCACTGGTTTCTTTCCCAATGACATCTACTAAAAGAGCCTAGCTCTAGAGACAAGGGATGAAGAACTGATAGAGGAATGGTTACTAACATTCATCATTGCTTAAAGTCTGCATTTAGAATGCTGAGGGATTTAGATTTGTCAGTAAATCTCTATGGGGAAAAAGCAATTTCAGTATGGCACATCTAATATTTATAGCATATGAGTTGGTACAAAAGATTTTTTTTTGTGAAATAATTTGCAAAACTATTGATTGATGCACATGTCCCTGACATAAATTTTTTACTCTAGTAAATTCATCATTCTTTCCTTTATAACTTTAATTAGATAGGCAGAAAGAAGAATTAGTCAAGTCTCTCTCTCTCTCTCTCTCTCTCTCTCTCTCTCTCTCTGTGTGTGTGTGTGTGTATGTGTGTGTGTGAATATGCATATCTGCTTGTTCCTCGAATTAGTGTTCTTTTCTTCTAATTAATTTCAGAAAATGTATTTCAAAAGAAATGCAGATATTTGTATAGTCAGAATCCACCGCAGTGCAGCACAATGCAGTCCTTTTATGCACCTCCTTCTCCAAACAAGCATCAACAAAAGAATCTGAATAAAGATGGTAGATGACATTCTCCTGCTTGTAACCATTGGTTACTACTCCTTCTTCCTCCAATAATGTTTTCCCATAACTGTCTATTCTTGTCAATATCAACTATAACTTACAGGCATTTTCACTCTTTCTTTAGATCTTCATTTTCTTATTAAGATTATTGTATCACAAAAGTTGCTAAATATACATGCTTTTCTTGTGCTCTATTATTAATATCATTAAGAAAAAGGTAATTTTTCTTCTTTTCAACTAATCATTTATAAATGGTTTGTGTTCTGTGTGTCATTGTGTCTTTCTTCAATAATTAAGGAGTATGAAAATATAAAATTCATACAAAGAGATGAAAACAGCTAGGAACAGTAAATTTACAAAGTTTCTCGAAGCTAGCTTGAATTCTTCATTTATGCAAGAAGCACTGTACCACACCCCTGTGCAGCCTTTGTTTGAACATTTTATTAACCCCATATCTTTTTAAAGTGTGCCGTGTAAATACCATAAATGCCACTAACAGGAGGAATACCTGGATGAATTGTTCAATAAGGGCCAACTTATACAATGATAGCATTCTCCCTTTGGGAAGAAAAACAGAGGCAAGGTCACTGCAAAATGATGGACACTTTCAATACTCAGCCTACTTAGAATGCAGACCAATTTGGTACATTTGATTTACAAGTCTCATATACAATTACCTATGTTCATAAAAATATTGCCTACCAACCAAAACACAAGGACCTTTTATCTGTGAACCTACAACACAAGGTAGCAGTGCAGTGCAGCTAACTGTGTTTGTTTCGGATTTTAGATTAATGGCCAATCCCCTTGGAGCAGATGTTAACTCCTCATTTACACCCGTGTGCATCTACTGCTATTTCCGGTGGAATGGGTTTTGCTCTGATCAATAAATGTATCAGCCCAGTTGTTCATCTTGTTAGAGAGGTCAAAGCAGTGACAGAGGTACATCTGTTTTCATGTCAAATAATGTCTGAGGTAATGAATCCTCTCCAGCTAGATAAACAACAGCTCTGCAATTGTCCTTTGGTCCCTCACCGCAGAGCTGATCATGATTAAGCTGAGGCGCTTGGGAATTGAAGGTGTTGGCACTTTCTAAAGCATTTTGAAGCTGAACTTTTTGTTCCTCCATGTAGTTATTTCTATCCTTTCAGTAGTGACCTTGTTGGATGACATGCAGCTAAGAAGCCGATTTTTCTACAATGCCACTAGCCTATGTGGGAAAATGTGGCCAACGAACTTCTAAATGAGAACCTGAGAAAATTGTTCCAATTGTTTACATGTTCATAAAAAGTTCTCTTTGCAATGATCAAAAGTATGCCAATGTAATCAATTCATAATGAAGATATAATGCAAAGTTTATAGATGTATCTTAACACACACCATTTATCAATGGCACTTGCTAAATGTCATCTGCTATTGATCCTACCTGGTGGACTAAATGAAACATGACTTTACCAGAGGATGAGGCATGAAAGGGTATTTAAACAAATCTACAAAGTTCTTCTAAGTTTTTTGAAAAAAAAAAAATACATGAGGGTGATGTCTCGTTTGCTTGATGGATAGGGCTGGTTGTTTCTGGGTGGATTAAGTTATTGTATTTCATCAAGCGTATTTCCTATAACAGAATTGGATGTGATAAATAGATTCAGTCACTCTGATTTGTAGTCACTTGCTGGATTGCGAGCATTCATTTAGCTCCCACTTTGGCATTGATTGACCATGGACTCCTGTCACTTGAAGCAAGCCACTTGAGGCCCATAAGTCATTGGTGTCTAGATTGGTAAAATATAGAAAAAGACCTCTTACCAAACAAATACCCTGGGGATAATACATTCTTCATGCCTTAGGACAAAGCATAGAGTTGTAAATGGTCTCTCTGAGTAGGATAACTGGCAACAAGTAGGAGCAGAGAGGCTATCAGTATCTGAGCAATGACAAAGAGGTAACTGCAGTTATACAATCTATCCTTCTTCAACCAATGACTTTGGAACTTTATGATCAAACAAAATTCCAATGCTTTTGGAGGGCATGATTGCTGACTGACTTTTTAAAGTAGAGACTTCATTAACTAACAATACCTGTAATTATGTTTCTTACAGAAAAAGAAAATTCAATCTGAATATTGGAAAGGATATTACAGCTGAAAAATTGAAAAATACTGAACAACTATTTTCACATTGGTTACTCTTTCTTTCTCTCTCTGTCTTTCTATTTTTAGTACTAAAAAAATTACTCATTTACTAGGGCTAAGGATGGAAGCATCCTTTCTGAGAAGGAGCCTGTTGTACAGAAAGTGACAGTGGCCAGAATAGAGGTCTAGAGGAACAACTGAACTCAGTACCTGGGAGTCTAGGGTAAGCAACCATGCCTACGTTTCAGGCTGAAGCTTACGGAAGCCTCCGTGGTGAGGTAAGCAGTCTGACCTGAGAGAATGGAGGAGCTGACCAACTTGCTAAACTCAGAGAACAAGGTTGAGGTTAAACATTCAGGTCAAGGGTAAAAATCTCACTCATGTTTGTACAATGGAGCTGTCAATCAGAATACTGGTATATGAACAGGAGGAATGCAGGAGAAGCCTGACACATTTTCCTCCACTCTCAGAGTGTAGTAATACTCCTTAAATTACTGAGAATAGAAAAGTACTTAATGTCCTCCAGTGAGGCAGAAGGATCCTTATCTAGTGACCATGTCCCCTGCTGTGTTGATAAGAATTTGTCCTTTTAGAGCTTATTATAGCTCATTATAGTGACTCACATGGAAGAAAGCAATCCCACATCACTGAAAGCTCGGTGTTCATTCTTCTCTGGAAGACTTGGTGAAGTATTTCCACATAAGTTTTTATGCTTAGAGAGTGATTTTAAAATATTTGTAGGGAAATCTGGATTCTTTCCAGCTATTGGCTATTGTAAATTAGGCTGCTATGAACATAGAGGAGCATGTGTGCTTATTACATGTTGGATCATCTTCTGGATATATGCCCAGGAGTGGTATAGCTGGGTCCTCTAGTAGTACTATGTCCAATTTTCTCAACATTATGAGAGATCTCTTTCACATTGCTACAAGAATTTGGCCCAAAGTCAGCTATATAAACAAAGGCATAGAATTCTGTTCTTTTAAGCTCATTTGTTCATATTAAACAGTCCTTGAGGCTGTTTAATCATGTCCCATGAGTTTTACCATTAATGTTGAATGATTTCATTAATATTTCTTTCTTGCTCATTCCCGTCAATTCTCATCACTCCCCAGAGGTCATACTTGAGGCATTTATTTATTTATTTATTTATTTATTTATTTATTTATAAAAACATCCTTTGGTATGGTTTAAAACTCAATACATCAACCACTAATATTCATACCAAGCTGTCTTAGTTAGGGTTTTACTGCTCTGAACAGACATCATGACAAAGGCAAGTCTTATAAAAAGCAACATTTAATTGGGGCTAGCTTACAGGTTCCGAGGCTTAGTCCATTATCATCAAGGTGGGAGCATGGCAGTATCCAGGCAGGCATGGCACAGGCAGAGCTGAGAGTTCTATGTCTTCATCCAAAGGCTGCTAGTAGAAGGCTGACCTTCAGGCAACTAGGGTGAGGATCTTAAGCCCACACCCACAGTGACACACCTTCTCCAACCAGGTCACACCTATTCCAAGAAGGCCACAACTCCAAATGGTGCCATTCCTTGGTCCAAGAATATACAAACCATCACACAAGTCATACCTATTGACAGATTATAGCCACATTCCATTCAGTGTTCATATCAGAATCTAGTCTTCTTAGATGGTAAAATGCAATATATTTTATATTCATTTTTCCATTGTAATCCTTAAATATGTTCTTGCATGACCACAAATCTTTATCCTATGAAAATCATTTATTTCAGTGTCTATATTTGAAAACAATGTATATCTATATAACTTCATTTCACTCTTCACATTGGAAATTTTTCTACACAGCACTTTTAAAATAAACATAGCCCCACTACACACACACACACACACACACACACACACACACACACACACACACACAGAGCTTATTAGGATAGGGACAGTTATCTTTTTAAAATTCTTTCATGATGGCCTGTTGCCCATAAAATATAAATGATTAGATTTCACAACATAGGAGGAGGATCTGCCTTCTTTTTTTTTTTTTCTCAAATCATCAGCATTATGTAACCATATGTTTAACCTATTTTCAACTACCTTAATGAAATAACTGAGTTAATTATAAAAGTTTATCTCGACTGAAATTTTTTGGGGGTACTAATCCATGATCAGTTCACAGCCATTGTTATGGACCTCCTGAGGTCATACCAGATGACAATGGCAGTGAGCACATGGCCAACTAACTGCACAAGGAAGCAAAAGAGAAAGAAAATGTGAGAACCAGGGTATTTCAGTACCCTTTCAGAGTACATCTCTGTTTTCTAAGGATCTCCAAAGTAGCCAAGGTTCTCTAGAGAAGCCAAACTGATGGAACAAGAGCAAAGGAATTTAATAGATCATCTTACAAGCTGTGGTCAAGCTAGTCCAAAAATGGTTGCCTATGAACTGAATTCCAAGGATGTAGAAGTTATTCTGTCAGTGAGGTTTGTTAACTTCAGCTGGTCTCCACCATGTGCTTGAATCTTGAAGAAATGGGATGTAATGGCAGTGAAAGAATGGGCCTGCCAGCCAGAATGAGGATGAACAAGCAGAGAGAGAAAACTTTTTTCTTTACATGTCCTTTATGTAGGCTATTGCAAGAGTGTGTGGCCAGATTAAAGGCAGATCTTCCCATATCAAGAGATCTGGATTAAAATGTGTCTGCCCATTTCAAATTATTTAATTCAGAGAAAAAGTCCCTCACAGGTGTGTCCAGCCACTTGAGTTTTAGATCAATTAGAAACCAAGAACTGCCATCACAACCTCCTGCCTTCCCTGTCTTTCCATTTGTCCCAGCATCAACTACCCTGAGGACAGAGTTTCTAATACAGTGACAGCCCCAAACCATAATGTTTTGTGTTCTAATATGATGTTGGCTTTAGTTCTCTGGCTTTAGGCTACTGCTCCTTTGTAATTCACATTCTGTTTTCTTTTCTGCTTACTCCTTACCAGCCAAACCACCTCTGTAGCATTTATGAAGCTGTCTATCCTGCCTCAGAACAATAATTATGGTGTTTTGTGTATGTGTGCTTTCATATGACTGGACAGTTCCTGGAGGGGAACCTATTATCAATTCCTTCTGAGCATCAGTGACAGTGGGAACAAGGTGTGTTACATTGTTTGAAAATGTGTGTAGACCATAAAGCAACTGGTCAATGAATAGATTTCCATGAGAAATAGCATCAAGTTTCCACAGGATTACACTTTCTGAGAATAAATTATTCAGAAATATTAAAATGTAGGCAAGATTGCTAATACAGATCATTTGATTATAACTAATAACTTATCTTAGAGTTACTATTTCTGTGATGAAACACCATGGTCAAAGCAATTGCCTTACAGATCGATTTTACAGAGGCATTTCTTTTAAAATCATGGTTACCTCCCTTCAGATATCTCTACATTGTGTCATGTTGACATAAGACTAGCCAGCGCAACTATCGTTTTTAAAATAAGAATTTTTGAGGGGACTGAAACACAGGCAAAGTATATGGGCAGATGAGATCTTTGAAAGCATAATGAAAGTCAGCACAAAGAAGACAAGTCCAAAGAGTCTAGATAAGGATCCACCAAGATGTATACTATCAGTTCTAAAAAGTGAAGGTTAATAAACTTCCCCAAAGGGAGGTACTGCTTGTAGCTGGCAATGCCATACTTGAGTACATCACTGATTTTGATGTTAGGATTCAAACAGTTTCAAAGGAGAAGAAAAATGCTGCACCTTTTTTTCAGGTCAGGGTTGTCGAGGCTGTCAGAGGAGGGCATGAAGCACTCCTTTTTATGGGAAGAGAAGAAACTCTCAACTAGAAACTGAACCAGGATGAGCCTAAAGAGAGAAAGAACAGTCCAGTGCATAAATTCCATCAGATGCAAAGCTCATTTTTGAAATGGAATTAGTAGATATTTATTGAAACAGCAGTGTTTTGGAGCAACACACATCAGCAACAATAGAAACATGGCTCTGAACTGTACTCAACTAATGAGAGCTTGCTACTCCAAGGGAAGATTCAACTGAAAAGTTAAAGCCCCCAAAGCTTGCTTACTTGATGCCAACTTTTGAGAAATATAACCTCGTGTAAGTCCACTTACATCTCAAATGTGTGACTGTCGCTGTGTGAAATACAAAGAACTCTCTTCCTTTTAACTCATATTGTAAACTAAAAGACTCAATAAAAATCTATGAATGTTTCTGATTTTAAAACAAAAATAAACAAACTGATTCTTCTTATAGCAATGTGATTATGGCAATAGAGTTGAGCTCATTTTCTTAGCCTCAACCCAGGATGCAACTAGCTACATGGCAGTAGCTTATCTATATTGCAGAAGCAAACAAAAGAATGAATGGATAATATTCAATTTCTTTTCACAAACAAAATCACATCCTACCATGTGTAAGCCGCCTGCTGCCACACTAACTGGGTTCCTGAGTGGGAGGCCAGAGCTATATGGAAGGAAACGGCGAGAGAAATAATGGAGGCCGAGACAAAGTTCTCTGTTCAAGGCCCCAAAGAGTAGGTGCTTATAAAGAGAGGAGGCCCATCCTCCGCCAATCCATTCTTGGTGTCTGTTGCCAGCCTGTAGGAGAACTGTCTGTGGATGCCTCTCCAGAATGTCTCAAGGGTCTCTCAGCAGGTAGCAGTATTTTGGAGAAGTGCAGCAGCAGTTGACATAACAATAGAGCCATCTAAGTAGGAAGGCCACACCCCAGGTGGTCTCATACTCAGTGGCAGCAAAGTCTGAATCAGCCTGCTTCAAGGTGGAGGGAGGCTACAACCATGTGACAGCATTCCAAGCATTTTCAAAGCTAATCCTAACCTACCATTGAATAGAGAGAGCTATTTCTGCTTTGACAAAATTTTACCAGGAACAAATCTTATACCTAATCATCCTAAACTGAGAACACTATGTGTCTCTAACTCATTACACTTAGAAATTTCAATAATAAAAATGATACAAATAATATAGGAAAGAATATTCTTCGTTTGTAAGGCAAGAGTGCATTTGATATACCCTTCTGAATAAACCAATTATTTATTTCTAAAATTTGCCTCCAACAAAATGTCTTCTCATCTTCCCATGGCACATATGCCAAAGCAAAGGCCTGGCTCCCAGCAAGAAGCATGATTGGAAGTGGCAGACACTACACAAGAGAGTCTTAGAAAGAGAGAGAGAGTAGGAGCAGCAGTGTGCCCCTGGAGGGCTAGAGGCAACCTCCACCTATTATCCTCTATTTTAATTACCTTCTATGCCACCACAGAGGAGCAGCTTTTCTTCCCCCACCCTTAGGACGTTCTGAAGTCTTAGACCCGGAAACACCAAAGTCACCAGAAACAAAACCTCAGAAACCATGAACAAAATTCTCTCTTCCCTCTTTTAAGTTGATCCCCTCAGGCGTTTTGTTACACTAGCATTATGCTAACTAACTCAACCTCCATGTTTAAAAAAAATGTCATTTGACTTTACATTTTTACAGTAAGTTTTCAAAGTCACAGAGTAAAAGAGCTGTGATCTAACCCATGAGTTCACAAACAAAGAAAAATAAAATAGAAGAAACACACAATAGTGTGTCTTACTTCTTCCTGCCAAAAATCTTGTAAGAAGAGAACTGAAAATAGACTGGTGCTCGTTCTGCATTTGAAGACTACAAAGTTCCAGTACTGAAAGCTGGAGGGAATGACAAAGGAAACGGCACTGCTTGTATACACTTTTCTTTTTTTTCATTTTGAATTCTTATTGAACTTAACACTACTGGGATTGCTACACTCAGCAACCTCTTGTGACTGTTTACCCCCAGAGCTGTCAAGATTATATCCGAATGTGAAGGGAGAAAATTGTCTCTTAAAATAATTTCAGCTAAAAATATACATACTGAAAGACAGCCACCCAAGTTCTCCCTGTGCCTATTCGTCTGGGATGAATATGCTCCCCTCCCCCCCTGACATTTTAGCAGAACAAGGGCTGAGATCTTCTCTGTTAAACTGACAGTTGCTCAACTGAGGGAGGAAAGAGGGGAAAGGGGTAGCTGATGTCTTGATTGACATCTTTTTAGCAGACAGTGCCCCTCCAGTGAGCTTAACCTCTCAAAAGATACCTCCTATAGCTGGTCCTTTTCTCATATCTGTGAGCTTAACACCTACAGTGACAGGCAGTTTTCTACTTTTAATCCATGATGCTTGACTTTGAAGGTGATAGAACATTTCTACTTCTCAATACAATCAGCTTTTAAAAGTCTTCTAGCCAGCATGGAATTTAAGAGGAACAGAGAAACAGATTTTTATATAAGTCTCTTTAAATTGAAGATCTCTTATATTCAATTAAAAAAAAAAAAGAATCAGACCCACTCTCTTGGAATTTATCCATATTCATTAAGTCTACTCACTTATTCATTCTTAAAATTATACACATTCTACTTATGTCAATCATAATGATTGACATAAGTAGAAAAATGTGTCAGGAAGAACATTCTAGAGGTTTCATTGCTTTTGCCCATGCCTGAGACAAAGACAGAAAATTAGTCAGCAGTAGAACCAATTTGTTATTGGAAGTCAAAATTTGCTATTAGTAGGAAAGTGTCAAACATGTGTACAATTAACTAAGAGTTCAGTGAAACAAAACTGGTAAAACTCGAAAATATGGGAAGAAAGAACTCAGATTCAACAGAGAGGGAAAGTGAATAGGACTGGTTGATCTTTAGTTGGCAGCATATGGCTGCTGTTCTGAGGAGCAATGATCTAGATAAGGTGTTACTTGCTACCTAAATAAACACAGGAAGAACAGGTCCAGGGGTACAGGAGGTGGAGGAAAGGAAGAGGGAAAAGAAGAAGAGGCCAGTCTGTGATATAAGAACTAAGTGACGCTCCTTAGGAAGTATCCAACATATATATTTTTAATAGATCAGAACCAAGGATGTAGACAGAGATTTTCTGGGACCTCAGTTTACATTTACCAGCATTAAAGTCTTTAATAGCATTTCCTTGTTAAAAACTTCTTGTTAACTTTTTCTCAGTCTGTGTTAACCTAATTTCTAGTATGAAAACTTAAGAGAACTAAAAGAATTTAATACAAAACAGTAAGGTTCTTCCTCATCTCTCTAGTTATGTCTTCAATTTTACCTCTAGGAGCAAACTATTAAATGCTTTATAATTATTAATTTTAATTTAAATGTAAGGAGAATATTCATACAGCAACTATTTTTTTCATCCTAGCTAATTCCCCAATAATGACACAGAAAAATCAAGATTTATTTAACCAAGGTTTACCAAAATACCTGGGCAGTATTGATCTATATTATAATCCTCTCTGTCTGTCTCTACCTCTCTCTTTCTGTCTCTCTGTCTCTCTCAGTCTCTCTCTCTGTTTCTCTTTCCCCTCATCTCTCTCTCTCTCATATATATATATATATATATATATATATATATATATATATATATATATATATATACACACACACACACACACACACACACACACACACACACACCCCTCACTTTGTCTCTCTGCTTCATGGTCTGTGAGGACTTAAAAACAGACATCTCATGCTGTCTTCACCATGGAACTTCCTGTCATGATGCTTTCCTCACTATAATTCTGTTTTCCCTCAAACTATGAGCCATCATAAATCACTTTCCTAAGTTACTTCTGATCAGGTATTCCGTCACAGCAATGAGAATACAACTTACACAGAAAGTAGGCTAAGCATCTTCCTCTCTTTTTGACCATCTTTATATAGTGGTGAAAATTATATTCTACTGTATATAAAATTGGAAATTATAACAGGTGACTTTATTACTGTGGTAATACAAATATTATTCATCGACAATTCATGTGTTGTGTTTATATTTCCTTTCTTCTACATTTATTTGTTTTTTGGAAAAGTTAATTATTTCTGAAATTTTGTTTGCTTAGTTTTCTGTATACCTATCTATCTCTACTTCTTTTTCAAGTAACTTTCAGAAAGTTATGTTTTCTCTTGCTATGTTTGAAGAGTCTAGATAAATCTAATAGTTACAGACTTTTTTGTTATCATCACTGTGGGAATCCTTCATCTTCCTGCTCCCATGCAGACCAGAGAGTCTCTGGGCTGCAATTGGCTGTTATCCTGGTAACCTCATTGAAACATTTGAAGACTGGATTATTTTCTGTAGACTTGGGTTTTTCAAAATCTATTTTAATACAAGTTCTCAAATGCTTCGACCCTACTTCTAGCCTAGAATCCAAAGATAAGGGAGAAAAGACAATAAATAGGACAAGGGGATGTGGACTTGTATAGAAGTAATTCTTTGAGAATAATTCTAATCTCCATTTGTCAGGATACCAGCAGTTCAGTTCAGTAGTGTCAGGATACCAAAGAGGGCTCAGCAGTGGTGGCACAATCCAGCAGAAACACACAGGCCTCCCCCGAGTCAGCAAGAGTGACCAGAATCAGCTGGGATGCTAGGATAAGTTTTCTGCTGTGCCTCTTTCAAGGAAGCAAAGATCAGCAAAGGTCAGCGAAGATGCAAGACCAAACAAACATTACAAAGCTAGCTATGCAAGCACCCTGTCACTGTCCATAGAATCCTATTTATACTCTCTCCAAACATCACGTGTCCTCCCACAGGTCCTGTCTCAGCAAAACACACGTGAATCTGGATCAAATGACACTACCAGAAACTTCCACTTCTGTTTTCCTCCAAGACTTCACATTTGAAACTCTTAAGCATCAATCTCTCCAAATGTGATATCACTGAGCAATGGACCTGGAATTAAATTGAATTGAATTAAAATGGGGTCATGAGCTGAACACGTGTAATTCAGTCACAGAATGCTGATTCCACTTGGGTAGGATCCTCCATCACTGCAAGAAAAATTGTCATTCAGTCATGTTCTAATCTGCTACCCAAGTGAAAAAGCTTCAGAAGAAACCTGCTGGACTTGCTCAGGCCTCACAGAATGCAGTACTATGACTGAGTGGCTTCCCTGTTGCCTAGGCTACTGCTCTGGGAGTTCTCCACAGGGCAGTCTTCTAGCTAATCCAACTCCACTTATTGTTCCTGTTTTCTTTCTTCCAATTTCATTAGGTTTTGGCAGAGTATATTCTTAGATATTTTTGAAAGGGTTTAAGGAGGACTTTTTTATACCTAAATCTAAAACTCAGTATTTTATGACAAAGCAAATTCTGAGGAAGAGGAGCTGAAAAGCTCATTAAGAGCCAGAGGTGATCTTTGACACAAACTATCTTCCAGACACAGCTGGACTGAGACACGTAGGAGAGGAGTCTGTGGCAGCATGCACAGGGTCTGCACGGGTTCATGCCAGCTGGGCTTTGAGCAGTTAGAAGCAGAAGTCGGCATGCTCTTCCATCCCTATCTAAGAAACTCTCCAACTAAAACTACTTACAAAGGAAATGAAAGCTACTTGCAAAGAAAAATTAATTCATTCCAATGGATTCTTCCTTGGTAACAAACCTCAACTTAGGGTAGAGCTCATGTGTATGGCCAAAACAAATTCAGTGCTACTTTCTGTAGGGTTTTGTTTTGGGTTTTTTTGTTTGTTTGCTTATTTTGTCCCATATTACTTTGTCTGGGCTTTTTTTTTTTTTCCTCATTGGTCTTTTGTTTGTATATTATTTTTCCTAATTTTACAGCTTTTTGGTGTGTGTGTGTGTTTCTTTGTTATTTTTGCCTTTTTAAATCTGATTTATTTGCTATTTTATTTGCCTGATTGTGTTCTAGAAAGAGAGAAAAGGGTGAAGTTGGGTGGGTGGAGATCAGGGCAGGATTTGGGAGAATTTGGAGATGTGAAACCAATATCAGAATATATTGAATGACAAAAATTATTTTCAAGTAAAAAAAATGGAGGAAAAAAACTCTAGGTGATTTTCTCTCACCATGTTTAACTCCTTTCCAACTGTAAGTGCTATAAGGTACCTACCTACTATTTTACTAGTTACCTACACATGTAACTTTTCACTGAAAAAAATTACTGATTCTTAGTTCTTTTCATGCAATACTTTATTGACATATACTTCTCTAAACTGGTATGTTATTGTCACATTATGAAACAAATCCTAGTAATTTAGCTTTAAAGAAAAGGGGGGTGGGAAGGGCTCAGTAGTATAACATCCTAGGTTTGAGATAGAAAGGCGGAGAGAGGTAAAGGAGAAGGAAGGAAAGAGAAAAAGGAGGAAGGGAGGTCAGAGAAAACATGGTAGAATATTTTGAATCTGCAATGGACAGTATATATTTTAAATATGGAAATATAACTTAAAGTGACCAAAGCCTTATGGACATATAATAGCCAATCTTGGAAAGCTGGTGAAACCTCAAAATAGTCAACTATGGTTTTCCCTACAGTACAACAACTTGAAAATAATGATTCTAATAACTCCTAAATTGAATCTTTGGGTTTCATTGAACAAAAAAACATGAAAAAAAAAAAGAGAGAAATCACAATAGAAGCATTCAATACACTGTAAAGGAGACAGTTGTGCAAAGATTTCATAAGCACAGACATTCTTGGGATTTGTATGTTAGTATCTTTCTCACAAATCTATAGAGGCTAACTCAGCTTATAGTCTCAAAGACCAGCAGGAATATCAATGAAGCTGTAGAATACATTTGACACTAAGAGTTGCCAGGACTATGAGCTCAGCGGCACATTTTTGTTTTGTTTGTTCTGTTTTTATTTTAAATTTTTACTTTAATTAATTTACTTTTTTTACACTCCATATTCTATCCTCCACCCCTATCCACCCTCCCCTGTTCCACATCCCATACCTCCTCCCCACCCCCTGTCTCAATGTTGTTATCCCCAACCCCCAACCCACTTGACCTCTAAAACGCCTGGAGCCTCCAGTCTCTTGAAGGTTAGGTGCATCACCTCTGAATGAACCCATTCAAACCCAGCAGTCCTCTATTGTATGTGTGTTGGGGCCTCATATCAGCTGGTGTATGCTGTGTGTTTGGTGATCCAGTGTTTGAGAGATCTAGGGGATCCAGATTAATTGAGACTCCTGGTCCTCCTACAGGATTGCTCTTCTCAGCTTCTTTCAGCCTTCCCTATTCAATAACAGGGGTCAGCTGCTTCTGACAATTGGATGAGTGCAAATATCTGCATCTGATTCTTTTAGCTGGTTGTTGGGTCTTTCAGAGGGCAGTCATGATAGGTCCTTTTTTTGTGAGCACTCCGTAGCCTCAGTAATAGTGTCAGGCCTTGGGACCTCCCCTTGAGGTGGATCCCACTTTGGGCCTGTCACTGGACCTTCTTTTCCTCAGGCTGCTCTCCATTTCCATCCCTGTAATTCTTTCAGAAAGGAACAATTATGGGTCAGAATTGTGACTGTGGGATGGCAACCTCATCCCTCACTTGATGTCCTGTCTTCCATATTTTTAACTCTGAAGAGCTTATCAAATCTAAAATGCCCTACCTTTCTATTCTGATACTAATGGAAGCCATCCCTAAGTAAATATTGCCTCCAAACCAAGAATCATGACAATCCCTGAAGGTAACTGAGGACATAAGCATACCAGATATTATGCTGAAATCCTTAATGACATTGAAAACTTTTTCATAAATTAGCTCACACAGCAACATTTTATTGCATCTTAATACATTTCTCTACATGGTGAAAAGTCTGAGTTAATAAAGAAAAAAATCCTTGAATGTTCCTATATGTTCAAAGTTATATTAAGATTAAAGCCTGTGAAAATTGGACCAAAAAAAAAAATCCCTTTTGTCTTTTCCACTCTGCTTAGTATTTCTATACTTGAAAATGAGGCTCAAATCCCAGTGAAGGGAGAGAGTGGGGATTGTTTGAGACCTAGTGGACCTAACACCCCTTTTCTTTTCTCTTCTTTTCTTTTCTTTTTTCTTTTCTTTTCTCTTCTTTTCTCTGACCTTCATATGGTCATTTCACCCTGTCCCTGTTCTTTTTAGAAGCATGAGGCACATCCAAAAATGCCAGGTCTTGGGGATCACCACAGTTCACTGTATTTCAGGAAATGGCTGTATGCACTGAAACTCTTATTCTCAGCAGAGAGGAGGGGGCTTTAGAGTATAACACAACATACCCATAACAGAACCATTCAATAATCAAGGAGTGAATATTATTCCCAATTTTAAATCAAGAAAATCAGACATGAAGATTGGGTACCCTTGTCTTGAGTCATACTGTAGTAGGTGTTGCACTAGGAATTTTAATTAAAATGTGTTTGATCTCAGGTTCCTATTTCTGACATGTGATTTTCACATTAATTGCTAAACTTGTGTGTATGTGTGTGCATGTGTGTGTGTAACTTTTCACTGAAAAACATTACTGATTCATAGCTCTACTCATACACCATAATGACATTTACTTGTGTGTGTGTGTGTGTGTGTGTGTGTGTGTGTGTGTGTGTGTGCATTCACAGCAGAAATTATCTCATCAAATAAAATGTCTTTTGCAATAACATACATTAACACATTTTTTTGTAGGAGAAACAAGAAGTGTTACTTTTGCACCAAACCTTCTTAAATATTATGTATTATACATGATCCTTTTGAGGTGACAACATTGACCAGATGACATTTTGAAGTGGAGCAATCTTCATAGGCCCTTGTCCATAATTCTCTTTTTCATAATGTGTGATTAATACCAAAATCTTTCAACTTCATATATAGATTTTTCTATAGATACATATAAGTATACAAATGTTACTGAGGGTTTTAACATAGATATCCATTAATTGGAACTTTCTCTTTACCAAGGACTTGGCACAGTGTTGGACCATCTTATAATCTAAATCATTAAGATTTGTCTATATGTACATATAATATTTGATATTGGCTATTTATCAACAAATAGTATTAAATGTTCTCATGAGAAAACAGTAAAGCAGAATCATAAAATTAAGTTATAGTTGGACAAGTGAAGCAAAGACAGAGGAAATGAGAGAAAAAGGTGGGGTCCTCATGATACAAATCCACTATTTTTCATATTAATTTGGTGCTCACTGGTTAGAAGAGGAATTTTCTTTATAATTTCTAAGTTTCTAAACATGAAGTTACATTAATGATAAAATGTTAACTTCTGTTTCTTTTTTCATAGTAAATATCCTTAGGGTTTTGCCTTTTGAAAAATATTAACTAAAATTTGACTGATAGTATGATAAGGCAAAGTTTTGGTGACAGGCAATCATGTCGCTTAAATTGTTCCTCTGTAGGAACCAAGTGGAAATACACGGAACAAGCAACTGGACCCAGCCATGGAGATATTAGGGATTGAGGGAACTCAGTAAAGTTCCCCCAAAACTAACTGATCCTCCACTCTGATCCTCAAGCCCCTTATATCTTTCATTGTCTGTTTTAGATGCTAATTCTCTTCCTGCAACTATCAGACATCAGTCCTCCCTGGAGAATAACTGTGTTGATGTGCCAGGAACTTCAAACTCCTTGGCATTCATGTCAAAAATAAACAAAACCCAACTTAGAATAGCTTCTAACAGTAAAGTTTGAACATTATAGCAACTAGATAATACAAATAGCCACAATGATGCTGGCCATAATGATGATGACAAAGACAATATGATGAGTCTCTAAAATAATATGAATAGATGACACCCAATAAGACATTAAAAACCATGCAGAACGCACCGAGCAAAGATGGGGAATAACATAATTAATATTTTAGTAGTTCGATCATTTTAGTGTATTATGTAGGAGTGTATGTTCATTTTTATAAGTATGTTATTTTTATAAGTAAACAGTAAAATGTGTTTCCAATGTGTTCAATGCAAGAATACCTATAAAGAACAATGAGAATGTAAAAATGGTGCAGTAAAATTAGTTACTGAGGACAGGAGAAAGAAATCAACAACACCACAAGGTCGGGCGGGGGGGGGGGGAGAAAGTTTAAAGTGTCAGCTGAGTAATTATAGGAAAAAAGATATTGCATACTTTGCATACTGATAGCTAATGGCAGTTGGTAATGAAGGAGATAATTAGACAAAATAGTATTAGTATATCTATTTTCCAGATGAGTATGAGATGCACAGCTTGTACACACTACTCAACACTCTGGTGAACTGTACAAACCTCGGGTTTATCTCTAGGCTGAATGAGCCATCTACACAACAGGGACTCTACCATGAGTCTGAGAATTTCTCTACTCAGATAAATGCCTGCCTTCCTTGGAAGCCAAGCCTTTGAGCTTCTTCAATTAAAATCTTTTAAAGGGGACATAATAACTACCATACGGTGGCCAAATGAGACTTCAAAATTATCCTATTTTGAAAAAAAGGACTTACAATAGATGTGTATTTAAAAACCGTATCAATGAAAACAAGCCAAAGTCAGCAAGCTAAAGATTCAGGACCATACCTACTACCTAGATTGTTATCACTTGAAGAGAAACAGCCAAGAACCTATCGACCCTTGTTAGGAGACTTTTTAAAGAAATAATTCCGTTTTCTAAGCCATATATTTCAAGGAACTTTAGTGCGTGCACTGTTTCATGACCATCATATTTGTGATGTTTTCTTCCTGCAGCAAAGAGTCTGTCAATCACACGGTATAGATCCTCAGAGAGTCTAAGAAAGTGGGTTGATGTAGTGGAGCCAATAAGCATTCAGAAGGCATCAAAATGATGTCACAGTGTGCATAAGAGGCTATCAAAATGAGAGTGTTAATAACAACAGAGACAGAAATAGCACAGACAAATGGAAAAGAATATGAGGCATATGGGCACATAGATTTAATGAGATTTACAACTGTTTTTGTGCATCTTCTGCTTAAGAATTTGAGTTAATCACAGCAATGTCTAATTATTTCAGGAATGTATACATTTACAATCAATATATAGATCCTTAAGAATTTTTGTAGCTCCATAATTTTAAAGAAAAATTATAATCCCAGCACTCAGGAGGCAGAGGCAAGCGGATTTCTGAGTTCGAGGCCAGCCTGGTCTACCACGTGAGTTCCAGGACAGCCAGGGCTATACAGAGAAACCCTGGCTCAAAAAACCAACCAACCAACCAACCAACCAAACAAACAAACAAACAAACAAACAAACAAACAAAAACTTTAGGTACCACTTGCTACAAATGACTCTCTTATGCACAGGGTTTATATAAATATGGACATTTGTTAACATTAAGCACAGTTGTGTCAAGTATATCTGAACTTTTCTGTCAGTTCTGCTCTCTCAGATCCCTGTGTAGACTACTGCTTAGAAACAATTACTCTCTTGTATATGTGCCATTTTTTCCACTTTAAATTTTACTTTAAAAACTTTTGAGATAATAATATAATTATAGCTTTTCTCCAGTCAAACGCTCCTATATACCTGTCCTTACCTTCATCCAAATTTATGGTATATTTTTAGTGATTTAAAACAAGTTCTTTACAGCTCTATTCATGTAACTTTCATCAATGATCTCCCTACTTAATAATTAATTTCTAATTTTTATTTTTGTATTTTTTCTTCCATTAAAAATAAACATTTTTTCTCACATAATATATCCTGGTTATCATTCTCCTTCTCCCCTCCTGTTCAGATTCACTCTCTTCCTCTCTGTCTCATGAGAAAATATACATGATTCTAATAATATAAATAATTTTGTAATAAAATAAAAGGATGATACTGACCTAGCGAGATAAAACAGAAACTAACCCATTAGAGTTGGACAAGACGATCAGAAGGTCAAGCAATGACTCTTGAATCTTGGCTACTTAACAAGATTTAGCAAGATGGCCCCACATGTGCAACACTTGGATGGTAAATATTGCTAATCCATGTGCGGGTGGGTGAGGGGGAGTTTTGTGTGTACAATAGGAAGCAAACAGAAGAGCAACACAGGCAGATCTTGGTATCAGCTTCTTTGAGCTTTCTCTAAAGATTCTGTGAAAAGGCACAGCCCTTCATTTGATTCTGATTCAGATTTCAATCCTCTTTAGTCTCTTGGCTCTTCACCACCTATTGGCCTCTTCCATGTCCCAGGAGGCTCATCCCCTGCTCTGTTGGCATCAGAATAGCCAGTTTTGTATGCCGTGGCATTTCTTGTCAGTTGCAGAACCAACTTCCCAAAGCCTAGAATTTGTGTATGGATTTGTGTCTGTTTTGCTGCTATCTACCTGTGAGTCTGTATCCTACTGGGCTTTAAGCATGCTTGCACTCCTCTGACATGGGTCCCAAGCTTTTTATAGCTCGCTGTTATTAAGGACACTGCATATATTCTTTGTGCAATTTTTAGCTCTGAAAATGCTTTCCTAGTTCTAACTCACTATGGAAGTTAAGATTGGCTTATAAAATCATCTATACATTTTGTGGCTGTAGCAGGGTGATAGTAGCTTCTGGCCATACATTGATTCGGATTTATGTGGTATGTGGTGTGGGTCAGGTCATAGTCACAGGGTTTTACAAACATTGATTCGATTCATTTTCCTAGCAGCCCAGTAAAATAGAAGCTGCCAGTATCTCCATCTTGCAAGTGAGAGAGATTCTGTGCATAAGAAATTAAAGCACTAAAAGTCTACATCTGAGCTAAATTTTTGCAAGTGTTATGAAGATTTAATTGGTTTAAAAATATCTGAGAAGAAATGGCACAGTCAGACCTACCCCCAAAGAGTCATATTCACAAGGACATTATCTACTAAGAAACCGTAGCTACTGTAAGGAAGTATTTTGAGATATGCCCCAAGTCACATAGCCAGTAATTACAGAGGTGACATTTGAAACCACCAGTGTAACTCCAAAGCCTGCATTAATAGATACAGGAAATGACTCTCCTGAGAACTTTTGCTTCCAAATTACTGTCTCCCAAGTCTCATCATCCAGTTGCCCAAATGCCATTGTACACGACCACTCCATGCCTAGGTCTAAAAATGCTTTACCAGTCCACCATTTGAACTGACATGGAGTTTTAATTCAGTAAAACACTTGATGAGAGGAGTGGATTAATATTGCACTAATTGGAAAATGTCATTTTAATTAAAATCTGTAGAAAATACAAGGCTATTTCCTACATCAGCACTACTCGGTGAATAACTTTGTAGTTCATAAATCTAGGCACCAAAAACCAGTCAGTTAAACATATCTGTTGCCTCTATGCTATGGAATATTTTCTGGAGTTTGAAAAAATATTTTAAATCTGATATATAAACAGATCTGATATATAAACATGTTTGAATTAGCATATTTTATTTATTTATTTACCCATATTGGTTTTTTAATACAGGATCTCTCTAAGTAGCCTTATCTGTTCTAGAACATTCTAAGTAGATCAGACTGGCTTCCTTCTCACATACATTCACCTGCCTCTGCTTCTTGAACATTGGGATCAAAGGTGTGCGCTACAGGGTGTGCACAAAAAATCAAAGGTGTGTACTAACATGCCAGGCAGCATTTGTGTCTTGAATATTGATTCTTTTTTAAACCTATTGCATTATGATAAGTGATGTAAAGTTTATGAATTTCTATACATTTGAATGAGTGAAACTGATCCCAAGGCAGTATTATGCATGATGATGTAAAATAAGATTAAAAGATATTAAAGTGTTTATAAGACAAGCATTGGATGTATAGGGCATGTCATATCTAGAATTGACTGTCCCCATACTTACTGACTTTATTTCTTTATCTAAGGAAAACTTGGAGTCTGAAATGGTTTATGGAAGTCAAATTCAAAAGAATGAGATCCAGAGGGAAGAAAAAAAATTTTTTAAAGTGAATGAAATACACTACCTTTACTAATTAAATGATAAACACTTATTAAGATGACTATAGATTTTCCTAACACAATTTTTCTTCTAATTAGGTATTATTATTATCTGCACAAACATTTATTCTTATGATGCTTTTAGTAAAGAATTTTCTAGATGCTTTCAGGCAAATGAAATTTTAAGATTTCATAAGATCAGACAACAGCTATACCGTTTATTACAGTCTAAAAGATTGTGGGTGCTAAATGGTTGCTGTATAACAGCAAAATGAATAATCTCTAAATTGCTGGAGTTTTTAGGAAAGTTTCTGGGCACAGTTGAAATGGTGAAAGAAAGAGAGAGGCAAAGAGGGTATGAGGGATTGAAAGCTCACTGAGTTTCTCCTGCCCGATCTCCTATGGATGAAGACAACCTTAAATTTGCAAAAAAGAGTGGAATATGCACCAGATCCCTTCTCACAAATCAAAAGATTATTCTAAGAAGGTTTCTACAGAGCTCAATGACCATGAAAAATTGACATGGACTCCAATTAATTATTCATCTAGAAAAGTCCCTGGGAGAAATCAACAAAAATCAAGCTGCAAACACACAGAAGAAATGGTCTAAGGCCAAGAGTAATCTATGCCTCTCCTGTCAGAACTGTCTGCCTTCCTCCCAGGAGACAATATTGCATCTGATAGATGTGAGGTTTAAAGCCCACCACAGTATCATGGCCTTCTAAAATTTAAGTCACTGTTTTCTACATTTCTTTCTTTTCTTTCCCTGAATACAAATCTATTCTGAAATGCTTCTTCCGTATTTAATTGAAGTGGACGTAATAGTATTTAAAATACATTTTTATAGGATATGTACTTAGTGAGAGCTTACTGGCTGAGTCTGAAAGCACCAGACAGCCTGGCCCCTTGGCTCTTAGTTCTCCCCTGGTATCATTGGTCTTAAGGCTTAAAAACAAATGATCTGGCTGGGTGAGCAGAAGAGTAAAGAAACCTGTAGAAGCAGAGTCTCTCAAGGATGTCAAGATATACTGAAAGCCTTGTGAAGTGGGATCCAGCAGTGCAACAAAAATCGGGTTCTTTTTATGAACTCAATTTACACAAAGAAGAAAGTCTCAGCAGGAGCCATCAAGGCTCCCTTCTTGATGCTGGGGAGAGAGGTTTCCTTTCACTGTTTTGAGCACTGTTATTTCAGGCAGTCGATATATACCCTATAGCTACTTCTCAACTGGAAGATCATGCTACATCATTTTTTAAGTGTGGATTCTCTGAACTAGCCATGTAAAAGCACTACAGAAGTAAACAAATTTTAAATTAGCTCTCTTCACACAATTTAATAATAGCAGCTATTCATAAGGTCAAGACTTTTAGTTTAATATATAACGCAGTCATGATTAGCTATCTAACTCAAATCCGGAGATAGTGTGTCAAGTTATGTCTCTCCATTCTAGAAATCCCTTTCTTAACTAGTCAGTCTTTTTTTTTTTTTTTAATGAAAAACTCCTTTGAAATACAAGTAAGAACAAAGAACATATGTATGTGATATATATGTATATATGTATATACACATACAAACACATACACACATATAGGCATGGAGGAAGGATGATTTAAAGGCTTGCAATTGCACAGGAGACCAAATTATCCTGTGTGATTAGCACTTTCTTTTAAAATTAGATATTTTCTTTATTTACATTTCAAATGTTATTCCCTTTCCTAGTTTCCCCTCTGAAAATTCCCTATCCGCTCCCCTCTCCCCCTGCTCCGCAACTCTCCCACTCCTATTTCTGGTCCTGGCATTCCGCTATACTGGGGCATAGAACCTTCACAGGACCTAGGGCCTCTCCTCCCACTGATGACCGACTAGGCCATCCTCTGCTACATATACAGCTAGAGCCACAAGTTCCACCATGTGTTTTCTTTGATTAGTGGTTTAGTTCCAAGGAGCTCTGGGGGGTACTGGTTAGTTCATATTGATGTTCCTCCTATGGGGCTCCAGACCCCTTCAGTTCCTTGGGTACTTTCTCTAGCTTCTTCATTGAGGACCTTGTGCTCCGTCCAATGGATGATTGTGAGCATCCACTTCTGTATTTGCCAGGCACTGGCAGAGCCCCTCGGGAGACAGCTATATCAGGCTCCTGTCAGCAAGCTCTTGTTGGCATCTACCATAGTGCCTGGGTTTGTTGGTTGTTTATAGGATGGATCCCCAAGTGGGGGTGATGAGCACTTTTGTGGAAAAAAAACCATAATTTGTAATAAACTGTATTTGAGGTCTGACTTACTCAGTATTAAATTTTCTTGTCTTTATTAATAAAAACCTGCCTGATACTGATGAAGGTTCTTCATATATTTAGTTGTTTCTCTGCAGTAAGTGGGGGTTTCAGTCTGGCCTACAGATCATCATTAGTCACTCCAGCACCTGACGCTCCCATATGCTCCTGACAGTCCCTGAGATAGATGTGCTCTTTATTTAAGATTTATGGTTAAGGCCATGAATCATCACTATATATAATTCACAGGCTGGCATTTGCCCTTGTGCGATGGCATTTAATTCTCCTATTCAACCAAAACCTCTATTTCAGTCTTAGAATCTAGAGTTAATTTGTCTTAATAAAATTAATAATGAAGTATGTTTATGAGTCTCATAGTTAAACACAACTTAGAGGCTGAATTTGTTAATTGAGAGGGGGAAATGTTTACTATTCCACAGAGAAGAAAATGTGTTTGAATTATGCGGGCTTAGGTATTTTGAGAAAAGTTTTTTTTTTTTTCTTGAGGCCCAAATTTGTGAATAGAAGTCAAATTAGAGAGAGAAATTTATTGTTTTGGATGAGTGCATGGCTTATAGGTCAACAAAACTTTATTCCCAAAGCTCTGTCTACTCTAAAACAAAGGTCAAACTTAAACACCCAATTGTTGGTGTCTACACTGAAAAATAGAAGCAAGTTGGTCTTTACAGAAGATGAAAGGGGTAGAAGTTATGAAGTAACTGGTGTGTGGAGAGATGAATGCTGGTTTTGTTTGTTTGTTTTGTTTTTACTTTTTTTTTCTTTTTTTGGTTTTTCTGAGACAGGGTTTCTCTGTATAGTCCTGGCTGTCCTGGAACTCACTCTGTAGACCAGGCTGGCCTCGAACTCAGATTGGATATTTTCTTTATTTACATTTCAAAAGTTTTCCCCTTTCCAGGTCTCCCCTTCAGAAACCCCTATCCTGTCCCCCCACCCCCCCACCCCATGAGGGTCCTCCCTCACCCACCCACTCCCTTCTTCCTGCCCTGGCCTTCCCCTAGAGGGAGGCTTCAAACACCCTCAGGCACAAGGGTCTCTCCTCCCACTGATATCCAACTAGGCCATCCTCAGCCACATATGCAGCAGGGTCATGGATCCCTCCATATGTAATCTTTGGGTGGTGGTCTAGTCTCTGGGATCTGACCGGTTGACACTGTTGCTCCCACCATGGGGCTGCAAACCCCCTCCATCAGGAACCCAGTGCTCAGTCCAAAGGTTGGCTACAAGCATCTGCCTCTGTATTTGTGAGGCTCTGTCAGAGCCTCTCAGGGTACAGCCATATCAGGTTTCCATCGGGAAGCACTTCCCAGCATCCACGATAGCGTCTGCGTTTGGTGACTGTATATGGGATGGATCCCCAGGTAGGGCAGTGAGAGATGGATTCTTCACTGACCAGCAGATGCAACAGAGATAAGATTCACCGCTTACAGCTTTCCCCCATGGCTCTCTAGTTCTTAGAAGATGAAGTATCTCTTGTATTCTGTCATAAAATATATTTCAGAATTTATCTTGACCTTCCCTAGATCCACTATGTCCTATCTCATACATCAAAATTTCTTATTGTCTCCCAGGAAGTATCTCTGACTTGATGAAATTATTTTTTCCCAGAACTTTGCTTCCATTTCTCTTTTAAAATGAAACCACCATGAAGAAAATATCTCAGAGATATTTCAAGGGCAGATAAGATATACAGCTCTTTCTATTGTTTTATCTTTTCTTCCAGGCAGAATTGTTAACTCTCTTCACTGCTACCTTTTGCATTTTCTTCATATGTCTGTTTGAGTTCTTATCACTTCATATGGAAAGCATGTTTATAGATATGTATTAGTGACTAGATTTTAAATAATATGCTAACAGCATTAGTATTTTTATTTCTGTTACTTTGCCGCCTGGTGTTGGAGGTAATTAAAGTTATATCTTGGGGCTTCTATTGTCTCTTCCTTCCTCTAGAAGATTTTATTTGACTTGAAAAAACACAGTTTTTAAGACCACATAATTCAAAAGGCGTGTCTCTAGTTCAAGATGTCATCAAGCCTCAATTGTCTACTTGGTACCTTTAGATGATTAAAATATTTCATATCCATATATTCAAACCAAATAATGTCCAACTCCATTTCCCTTTCTAGTGTCAAACATTTTGACATTGTCTGTCTAGTTGAAAGCTAACAGATATTCTCAACAAATTCTTTTCTCTCTCAGCAGCATACTCAACTCACCAAGAAATCAGTTTTCTTGATTCAATACTCTTTACTCACCTTTTTTTTTGTTTCTGTGTCATAATAATTCTATTCCAAATGACCTGCATATTGCTCATAAAAATGCAATGTATTTCTAATTTCTCTCAGAAGCCATTTGATATTTTAATATTTTCAAAAATACAACTAAATTCCACTCTTAAAATATAGCTCAGGAGGCTGGGGGATGGATGTCTCAGTGTATAAAGTGCTTACTGTGCATGCATGAGGAACTGAATTCAGTCACTCAGCATCCTTAAAGCTGGGCTTTAAGGTACACATTTGTAATCCCAGTACTGGGAAGAACAGAAATATGAATCCCAGAGGAATGCAGGCTAACCAGTCTAGCTGAACTAGAGAACTCCAGGTTCAGTGAGATACCATGTCTCAAAGAAATAAGGAAAAGGGCTGGAGTGACAGTTCAGCAGTTAAGAGTGCTTATTTCTCTTTCAGAGGACCTTGGTTCCCTTCCCAGCACTTACATGGTGGCTCACAATCATACATAATTCCAGTTCCAGGGGATCTGATTATCTTTTGTGCCTTCCATAGGCTTTGGTATTCATGTGGTACACACAAATACATGTAGACACACACACACACAAATTATATTATATAATATATAAGAAAGTATACTCTATGCATTATACCTCATTCATCATATTATATACTATACATTATACTGTATATTTTATAATGTATAATGTATTATGTATTACATATTATGTTTACATATATATTTATTATATATCATATCATATATTACTGTATACAATACACATTACAATTTATTATATATTGCACATTACAATTTATTATATATTGCACATTACATATACTATACCACATATTATATATTAGATATAGCATATTAGATATTATTACATATTAGATATAGCATATTACATATTATGTAATATATTATATATTATGCATTATGCATTATACATTACACATATAATCTTGAAAAAATAAGGCTGAGACAGAGTGGTTGAGCTGATGCCTTGTAGAGCTTGACTACTTACTGTTCATCGTGCTGAAAGGTACTATGCATGCTACCAGAAGAACAACCAGGTCTACAATGGCAATCTTCCTGCGGGATACACTGATGCAATATTGGCATAAATGTTATAGGAGTAGCCAATCACTCTTTGATTGGATTTAAGCCCATCTAAGAGATAGAACTCTTGCTTGACATTACTGGGATGGCCTACAACCTGAAACTAGAGAGGATATGGACCTAGGAGAAAACTAAACACTATTCTGCTAAATGAACATAGCAATACAATGACTCCTAAGGATATTTTTCTAACTCATAGACCAGTGCCTTACTCAGTCATCACCAAGGAAACTTTCCCACACAGTAGGTGAGAACCAACACAGAAACCCACAACTGGACACAGTACCTAGAGTGAGAGATTTGGAAATACTCAGTCCTAAATGATCCCTTCCCCCCAGGCTTAATGGAGCTGTACAAAAGAGGAAGATGAAAGGTTGTAAGACCCAGGAGGGATAGACAGGAAACAGACTCCTCCCAAAATAACAAGATTGATTCACATGAGAACTCATAGACTATGGCAGCATGCACAGGCTTTGTTCAGGTTCAAGGCAGAAGGGTTAGTAGTGCTGAGAAGGGGAAGCAATAGGCTCCCACCTGTAACCAAGAAGCTGTCTTCAGTTGACAACTGCTTACAAAGGAAAAACTAGTTCTCTCCAATGAAATGTCACTGGGTATATTAATCACACTCAGGGATGCCCTATGCCCAGTAGTAAATGACTGACATAAAATGAACTCAATGTTTTTATAGACTCTTATCATGTTGTTTTCTTTAGGCATGTTTTCTCTTACTGGTCTTTTAACAAATATTTTGGCTTCTGATTTTGTATTTTTATGGATTTTGCTTTGCGTGTGTATGTGTGTTTTTCTTTTGTTGTTGTTGTTTGCTTGGGGTTTTTGTTCTCTTCTTTGTTTTCTAAAGAGAAAGAAAAAGAAAGGAGGTGGAGTTAAGGTGGTGGAGAGGTGAGAAGGATCTAGGAGACTGGGGGTAGGAAAACCATGATCAGAATATACTGTCTGAATTTTGTTTTTTATTTAGAAACATAAGGTATAGAGCAATAGAGGAAGACTTCCCAATGTTGACCTCTGGTTTCTACATTTGCAGGCACAAATAAATTCAAACCCCCCTCCTACACATGCCAACATATACACATATACATAAATACAAATTAAAAGAAAATTTTAATTACAACTCAGACAGTTCTTTATGCTATTTGATGCACTTTAATGAGGGGAACCAATCCAACAAAGTCCTCAAGAAACTCTGCAGCTAATGAGCTCTGTCTGATTTGGAGTCTCTCCATCTTCATGTTCTTGTCTGTAACACAGACTTGTTAGTCATCTGCTTCAAATCTGACTGCATAGCTTTTGAAAAGTATTTTTCTTCTTTTCTAAGCATCATTCACCTTAGTTCTTTTGGGGGATCCTCAAATGAGCCAGCATATATTCCTCTTTCTACCATTAATTGTACTGGTTACAGTTTTTAAATTATAACCACATAATATATCTCTTTGTATAAACTCTGTTTCATGAAGGCAAGGATTCTCTATTCTTATTATGTCAGAAATAATCATAGTGACAGGCAAGAGGGAAGTGATATTTGTTAAATGGATGAACAGAGTAACACATGGATAATATTATTACACATATGTCATTAATTTATTGGATAAACAGAAGAGGACAAGTCCTCAAACTCTCATATTCACAATATCATAAAAATACATATCTGGTTAAAATCTCCCTGTTTACCTTAATTTAGCTTGGCCTTCAAGTCAATATTCCAATAGCAAAGAAATACTAATCAGAATACTTTATACATATATTAAATATACCTATGTTTACTAATGCATGTGCGAATGATTTGATACCAGGAACACAGAAAGTACTTTAGAAATAGGAATTATTTTGTTTGTTTATTTTAGCAGTGATGGAGAATACACAGCTTGCATATTCTCTTTGTGGCAGGCACCTCTGGTTGCCCATGAGTGACTTCTGCTGAGGTTTCACTGTGTCCTCTTAGACATTGACATTTGTCCTTTTGTGAATGACTATGAAGAGAAATGAAGTGAATGTGATTTCTAGCTTGATAAAACAAAAATCTACATATAGAAATTCAAATTCCAGGAGGGAGACAGAGAGTGGGATGTAAAGTGAATAAGTAATAAATAAATAAATAAATAAACAAACAAACAAATAAATAAATAAATAAATAAATAAATAAATAAATGTATTTTTATACCTACTAAAAAACAAAAGAAAAGAAAAAGATAAAAATTGCTCGATGTTCCTGGCGTGGTGGCACACGCCTTTAATCCCAGCTCTCGGGAGACAGAGGCAGGTGGATTTCTGAGTTTGATGTCAGCCTGGTCTACAGAGTGAGTTCCAGGACAGCCAGGGCTACACAGAGAAACCCTGTTTCAAAAAAACAAAAAACAAACAAACAAAAAAATTGCTTGATGCAAGATAGGAAGTAAAATAAAAGCAGGTAATGATCAAGAAAAACAATTTTAACAACTAAAGTTAAGGAACAAAAAAATAGTTTAAATAATAATAAATATTATATATTACTATTACCTGATAAATGTATATATAATATCACATTTATATTTTATATATCTATATACATAGATATAGTAAAATTGTTTAAGTTCTGAAAGGAAATTAGGTAATAAAACGTCTCAGTTAAATTTGCTGCTTTTATTGTCACTAAAATGGTACTAATTCAAAATGCCTTTGACAGAAACAAATTTCACTAAAATATACATCTTAGATTTAATTTATATCAAAGTATGTATATATTACTTATTATCATTGTTTACATATAATATTTTAAAATATTTCCACATATAAAGTTTATATATATGCAGAGAATAAGATTTATATCACATGCATACATATTTACAGAAATTTAGAATTCAAATGATAGACTTTTCTTAACAATTTTCATCATTATAACATTTTAATAAGAGGTCTCATTTTTATATTTATCTTATTTGTATACACTTGGTTCCTGCTCTCTGCCTTTTCCTTGAAAGTGATTTAGTGGGGGAATTATTTAGGAATAATATTTATGACATCATCTCCAATTTGGGAGTGTTTTATGTGGTCTTTGCTACTGTATCTTGCTGTTTAAAAGTTAATATGTTTCAGTTTCCTTGTCTCTTTTTGCTCTTACTATAAGTTGTGTACTATTTAGAGAAGTGTTTTGCTATTAAGATATCAAGCACTCTTAGACTCTGTATAAATTAAATCTTAGTTTAACCCTTATAAGTTTTTTCTCATAATTTTACTTATTGCTCTTGTTGTTGCTATTTTTTGTCAAGGACTCTCTAGCCCATATTGACGTGGCTTTGTACTTAACCTTCTAGCCACGTTACTCTATGGGATATGCTTGCCACATCTCCTTCTTACGGGTTAGACGGCAGGCCTATGCCACCAGGCCCAGATAATGATCTGGTTCCTATGAAAGAAGTTACAAATAGTACACTTCCACCCACTCATAACCTGGCCCAAACAAAGACAGATGAACAGACAGACAGACAGACTAAACCTACACTGCATCTTCTAGGCATGCAAGCACTCCTCAATTCTCTCTGCTCTCACGTGTTTCTAGCAGCCAGAGTTACCTGCTAAGGTATAACCTGGAGTTATGAGCTCAAATAAGCGCTCTCTCCCAAAAAGTTGCTTCCTGCTAGTTTGTTGTTGGTGTTACTGTTGTTGTCTTATATCACAACAGGAGAAATAAATGAGAACAGAGAACTTCTCTGCAGCCTTGAAGTCAAAGCTGAGTGGAAAGCAGAGAAAAACTTACATGGCCATTCACAGAAACCTTCATTCAACGGGAAGAGGCTTGAAAAAATAAAGGATAGTTATGTCTTCACACGATGAAAGGACAAGGTAAAATGGTCCACATTCTCTAACACAAAAGCCACGTGCTTTCTTTATAATGTCTGCTTTCTTTCGATGTGGTGTTTTTAATTATCAGTTTCCTGTAGATAGGTTTGTCATACTCTTCTACAATGTGTTAGTCTTCTAGTATTAGCAATTTCCAAGGAACATTTACTCCAAAGCACAGAAACATATTATATTTGAGCATCATATTATACCAAGTAAATATTTAGAAAGAGAAATGACAGTTGTATTATTTCTCTCTCTCTCTCTCTCTCTCTCTCTCTCTCGCTTCCTTCCTTCCTCTCTCTCTCTCTCTCTCTTTCTTTTCAAGACAGGATTTCTCTGTATAGTCCTGGCTGTCCTGGAACCTACTCTGTAGACCAGGCTGGCCTCAAACTCATAAATCTGCCTGCCTCTGCCTCCCAAGTGCTGGGGTTAAAGGTATGCACCATTACTGCCCAGCAGATGTATTGTTTCTGATCCGGCGGGATCTTTTTCTTCAGTTTCATTAAGTAAATAGTTGTTTCTTGCCACCATACACATTGAGGTTATAAATGTTAATTAAAACATTTAAATGGACTCCTAAGTTCATATCTATATTTACTTTTACATTTTTGCTTCAGATTTTAAGTCAGAATATTTTTTCCTGACTACCCGTAAGAATCAGTAAGTAAGCAAACATATCACAAGACCATAAGATTATCAGTCAAGCTTCTGACATTGCCCAAAAAGAATTTGTGGTATAAGAACTATACAGAAGACTACAACTATAATATCTGGTTATGATCAATAAGAACCAAGTAACTAATTCAAAATTTAATTCTGAAAATTGGATTTTTCTTGCAGAGAGTAGGGATTATTATTAACTTCCCATTGCTAGAAAATGCCTGAGTCATTTGGCTTGATAATGAAGTTACTTACTAAAATCAAAATTCTGATGGTTCAAGGTTATATGGTACCTTCATGAGCATAGCTCTGGGAAGAGTTCCCAGCAGATGCTGGGTGACAATGGAGGGCAGAGTTTGCAAGATTTGTGTTAGGCATGTATGGCACATGGTCTGCCAAGCTTTTCTAACAACCTTTGCATGAAAACTAGCAAGGAATACAGGAGAACTACCTTCTGAGGCTGTGTCCTTACAAATGTACCGTATATCCACTGGTCCTGTTCAACTTAACCAAGACCACATCTGGACCTTGAGGAGATTCTCAAACCACTCTATATCAAAATAAGAAAGAGATATTTTGCAAATGATTTTTGACTTATTGAACATGTAAACAACAAAGCAGATCTAAGAATATTTTGATCACTTGTAACCATCTCAAACTCTCAAACTTGAGAGAGAGAGAGAGAGAGAGAGAGAGAGAGAAGGAAGGAAGGAACAAATAGACAAAGAAAAATAAGCTGCTATTTGTGAGGAATGTTTCCTGCTAGACCAGTTTTATAGACTCAACCAGCAAGTGGTCCACCTTGGCTTCATGCAGAGCAGAGGTATGAAGCCAAGGCCACTGAAATGTCAATTTTTGTGTACCCGTTTAAGCCAGTATCCCACCTTCACTTCCTGTTGCTATAATAAATACCCCAACAAAAGCATCTCAGAGGACAAGTAGTTCCTTCAGCTCACAATTCCAGGTTATAAGTCTTCCTTGCAGAAAAGTCAAGGTGGCAGGAACCAGAAGCAGCTAATCATGCCACATCCGTGCACAAGAACGGAAAAAAAAAAGAATTAATATTTGTATACCACTCAGGTCACTGATTTTACCCTGTACATCCCAGAATTCAAATGTAGGAAATGGTGCCACCCACAGTCACGGTAAATTTTCCCACATCAATTAACAGAATTAAACAAACAGAAAAACATAAAACAAACAAAAACTCTGGAATACAAGTCCATGGCCGAACCCAGTTTTAAAATTTTTTCATTGAAATTCTCTCTTCCCAGTGATTCTATGCTATGTTGTCAACTGGTATGATCACAACCATGTTTACAGATTTAAAAACAAAAGATAAGCGTGGTGTAACAATGCATATTCTCTTAGGTCTGCTTAGTGCACATAACTACACCAGTAGATTGCATCAGCATTTCTTAGTCTCATTTAGTGGGTGGAGACCGTTCTGGAAATGGGGTAAAAACAGCAAACTCTTTCCCTTAGAAAACAGTGTTACAGAGAGAAACTCAAAGTTTGCATAGAATTTTGTGTTGCTAATACCTTGACCCACAGTCCTGTGCCACAGCCATCCAGAGTTCAATCCATTCAACAGGAAAGGAATCTAAAGGCATATGATAAGAGCATACCTCTTCATGCCAGCAAATTAATCTTAGCAACATTTCCTTGTTCTTCTTTTTCCCATCTATCTATCTATCTATCTATCTATCTATCTATCTATCTATC
Organism: Mus minutoides; assembly: GCA_902729485.2. Taxonomy (NCBI): domain Eukaryota; kingdom Metazoa; phylum Chordata; class Mammalia; order Rodentia; family Muridae; genus Mus; species Mus minutoides. The sequence continues at coordinate 315,215 of LR750566.1, forward strand.
TATCTATCTATCTTTTATCCATGTCTTTTTAAAGTTCCAGTAATAAAAGTTTTTGATGCTGTGGCTTATATAAGATGATAATATTCATAAGATATACATTTCTAGCTATATTTTAAGTAATCCTAGTATTAAATTCTGTACATTTACCTAGAAGAAACAGAAATTCAGAGATGTGTTGAATAACCAAGTAAAGTTAGATGAAGAGGATGTATTTTCTTGATATTCCACAATGAGTTAGAATTAGGAGGCACAAAGCTCACGTTTTTAGAGATCTTATCAAGACAAGAGTATGGCAACTGTCTAGGGAAAGGAAAGTATATTCCTTGATGAGAGTCTCTATGGAAAAGGTGCATCTCCTACAATCAAGCAAAATGAACTCCTGCCAATTACCTCAGGATGGGGCAGGGTCTCCATGTCCTCAATGAATGCCAGGTTAGCAAAAGACAAACTTCTGTATGCAGTGTCTACAGTCTGCAACCTGTATACTATTTAATGTCTGATCATTCCTCAGCTATCACTTCTTTCCATCTGTAGTTTTCCTTCAAACTGAAGGCAGATAAAATAAGATGCAAAGCTTGCATAGTACACACAGTACTTGTCCTTATAGCACTTGTCAGAGGTGATGCTTTTGTGCTGACTTGGGACTTATTTATCTAATGATTATTGACTTGTCTAGGATTTAAGGCTCACGAAGACAGGGATCATGATTTTTTTGTCTCACCCATGAACCTAGCACATTGACCATATTATGGATAAATATACAATAAATACTGAGTAAGTAACAACATTGTGCAAAGTAGGAGAGAGAGCCACCATTGCTTAGTTGAAATTAAACAGTGCTAAAGAGGATTACAGGACCCAAAGGGAACATAAATGCTAGATTAATTTAACTGAGAAAGTGGCTGGTTCTGGATAGATGACCGTAGAAGGTTTATGTTTGTTAAGGGAGAAATGAAAACAAGAAGAGAGACAGATTTTGGAAAACAAGTATGAAAAAATAGAAAAGCAAGATAATATTAGTGTGTGGCTAGGTATACTAGATTATAAAACATAAATGTTTAAGAGCTGAACAAACTGTATGGAAAGAAAGAAAAGACTTACTGTAAAGAATTGTAAGGTATTTGCCATTAAACAGATTAACTGATATTATGCTAATGATGTGAATACCTTCCTCTAAGAGCATGTCAGAATTGTATAGTTTAACCAAAGGAGGACATATGATATGCATGAGATAAATTTTGAGGCAGGAAACTAAAACTATAACTACTTCAGGTATTTTCAGCATACAGTGATTTAACTGAGGACAAGGTAATTTAAAAACCGGTTAAAACAGTTGGAGACATGAACTCTGAAAGGAGACTCTCTGGCTGCCTGTGAGTGTGTCTCAATATCTAGTTCCCACCCCCAACGCCCCTTCCACACACACATGGCCGGGGGCAGGGGGCTATCAAGCACCATATTATGCTAAAGGATAAGAGGCTTGATAAGATCGCTCCATGGTATTCACCACTTGTTTAATTCTATGATTATTTGTTAGTTAATATGGATTTAAGAGTGACTGAATTAAGCTGGAAAGAAAGAAAATGCCAGTGATCACTAACCCTCAGTTCTAGCATCTGAGCTAATGTGGTCCTTTTGACGGAGACAGAAAATTCACCAGACCTCACAGAGAACTGTCTCCTTCCAGGTTAGTTTGTAATCATATATTCCCTTTAAGGTAGATGATCAATGTGTTTTTAGAAATCCTTCAGAAGTTGCACTTACACCGTGCAGCATTTGACTTCTCATTTCAAGCTGGTCTTGCAAGCGTAGTGTACCTTCTGAGTTATTTTCCTTCTAAAGAAATGAGAAAAGTTATGGATAAAACAAGCCCCAACTTCTGAAAGAATACTATCATAGTGATTTAGTTGTTCAAAATCATCTCTAAATATTGGATGTGATCATCACAGTTTCATAATTTTAAAATGTCAGTGAGAAAATATTGCCCATGGTCATTACCTTTCTAAGAATATAATACACAGCTGTTAATCACCAACTCCATTCATCCAGTTTACATAAAACCATAGCCAGTCTACTGCCTACATTCCAGCCTACATTTTACTTTTTACAGTCCTTCCATTTGGACTAAAAACCAGGATCCTTGCCAGTAACAACCACCTCCAATGTTTTCAATATTGCTACAATCACCCTGGCAACGCAGAAGACAGGACATAAATAGTTGCTCTGCCAAATGTATCTATTGCTTTGTTATGCTTGTGGGAGTTAGTGTTGTCAAGGGGAGTTTAGACAAAAGTTAAAAGTAAAATTTGACCTATTAATGGCAAGATATTATTTAAAAAGTGCACTTGTGTTTTATGTATGTAAACAAGTATGCAGAAATACAAACAAAATATATACTCCATTATGGTTGAGAAAATTCTTACTTTTTTTCTCATCACCAAGGACCAGCAGATAATCAGTAAATGCCTTTTAAAGGGGTTAAATTGTCTAATATAAGTACGTTTTTAAAATAAAGATGAAAGTTTAACATAATTTATATCATTGATTTAATAATACTAAAACATTTTTAAAACCAAGATAAGCTATGTAGTTTACCTGGCAGACAGTTTGCCTATATTCATGATGCTCCCTGTATTTCAGTAAGGGCACTCCCTAAACCATAGAGACATACACACCTTAAGTCCAGTGATAGGCAAGAAGAGAGAGGAGAATCAGAAAGTAGGGCTATCTTTGGCTACATAATGAATTTGAGTCCATCCTCATCTATATGATGTCCTGTAGTAAAAGAAATGGAAACCATAATATAATTTTTTTTTAATCTCAGCATTGTTAATGGATGCAGCATTGAATCATTGTTTTATTTTCGTAAACTATAGAGATATGAGATAATGTGAATAATCAGAAACAACACCACTGGATACTATTAACATTGTGTTGCTGAAGATAAAATACATACTTTTTACAGTTTTATGGAACTTAGTTTCTCAATCCCTTAATCCACAACACATGTGGTAGATATTTTGCTAAGAAAAACCTAGACCCCAAGTGATCAACAAAATATAGCATGATTCTTCAGTAGTCAGGGTAGAATCAGGCCTACCCTAAACTAATGATTAACAGGTCACATAATTACTCTTTAGGTGTCCCTTACAGTCCCCAATGCTCCCATTCCTTTCTGGAGTTAGAAAGCAAACATCAAGATCATACTATAGAGGTAACCCATTTTTACTTTCTTTAAATGTCTGTCATCAATGTTCCTTATCTTGGCATTTCCCCCATGGTTTGTAGAGTCTTTATTTTCAAAGGATAATGACTTTGGGAAGAAAAGCAGCAGGAATCTCGCATGTTAGTACCAAGAAATGCTTTTCTAAATCAAACTGATTTTTGAAAGCAGTCATGTGTGCAATGTATTTGCATCACTTCAGAAAGAATAACCTGATATAAACCAAGCATTTAAGTGAGAGGCTACCATGGAAACAGAGATGAATTACTGACCTTCCGTTCAAGCAAATAGCTTGGCACATAGAAAGAACGTGGAATTTGGAAATAGAGAACTCAGGTTTCCAATTTCACTCCAACATTTACCCTTCTCTCACTTGGGCAAATTATTTTGAGTTTGACTTGTCAAGTAAAAGAAAATGTATAATAAGCCGGGCATGGTGGCACACACCTTTAATGCCAGCACTCCGGAGGCAGAGGTAGGCGGATTTTTGAGTTCAAGGCCAGCCTGGTCTACCAAGTGAGTTCCAGGACAGCCAGGGCTATACAGAGAAACCCTGTCTCAAAAAAAACCACACACAAAAAAAATGTATAATAATAAAAATTAATAGCAACTTTTGGCTTTCAGGGATACTAAGGCTCAAATTGGTTATGTAAGATTATATCAGTTCTGAAATTATAGTGATCTTAACATGTATAAGGGCATTCTATGATGTTGTGAAACAACAAAAACACATTAGAAGCATATTTATTAGGACACATTTCCATCGTGAAATGAAGCAATGTAAATTATTCATGATTATAATGTCATCGTGATTTTTATGGCTACCCCATGACACAATATATAATATACACTACAATGTTTTAATTTTACAAAAGAAAAATTTGGCATAGAAATGACAAAAAAAATTGTTAACTAAGGTCTGTGAGGTGTTCTTTTCAAAGGTAAAATACAAAGATTCTTTAAATTAGAAAGAAACCCCTATCATCTAAGCATGTATTTTCCAGGACTCTCGGGTAGGACTGTGTAGCATGCAGTTTTACCATGTCCTGGATGCCTTTGCGTTCTGATTAGTCTGTGTTTTTAATGGAATGGCGTGAAGAGGGATACTAGTGTGATTTTATTATGTGTTTGTTTGTCCTGGAAAACCATAGATTCAACTTGTAGATAACAGATATCTGCAAAAGAGTTATGGTGTTTAGTAGAGTAGAGATCAAGAGAATAGTATCACAAAATCCATGCCTTATTAAAAGGATTATGGGAGTTTCACAAATATTGTGAAAGATAATTATTTGTAGAAAGAATAAAAAATGTTGATCTTCCAACAAACAAATGATACAAACCACTTGAGAGGCCTCTGAAAGAACAAACTGTGTCATCTTCAAATACTATAATAAATACCATTTTCAAGACAAATGAAATAGCAGACACCCCCCCCCCACACACACACACACATCCAAACTTCTGGAAGGTGGAGATTTGGGATAAAGGTTCTAGCATTCAGTAGTCTTGATTGCGTTCTAGTGACTGCTCTCCTCTGAGCTTGTAGATGGCTGCCTTCTTCCTGTGATATGAGAGATAGGTATATAAGTGGGTGGATAGATGGATGGGGGGGGGTGGATGGATGGATGGATAGATGGATGGATGGACGGACAGCCAGACAGCCAGACAAATAGATAGATGATAGATATAAATGGGAAGAAAGATGGATAGATAGATGATAGATAGGTATAAATGAGAAGAAAGATCGATAGATGATAGATAGATAGATAGATAGATAGATAGATAGATAGATAGATGATAGATAATTTACAAACATAATGGTAATTATGGTTATCTTATGACAGAATACAGTCATAGGATAATACACTGTCATTTAAAATTATTTATTATTATTATTATTATTATTATTATTAATTATTTTATTTATTTACATTCCAAATATTACCCCCCTTCTCGGCCCCCCTCCCCAAGTTCTTCACATCATCTTCTCTCCCTTTTGCTTCTGAGAGGTTGCTTCCCAACCCACCCACTGCCATCTCACCCTTTCCCTATGATATCAAGTTTCTACAGGATTAAGTGCATTCTTTCCCACTGAAGCCAAAAATGCAGTCCTTTGTTACATATGTAGTGGGGGCCATGGGCCAGCCCATGTATGCTCCTTGGTTGGTAGCTTAGCCTCTGGGAACTGTGAAGGCTCCAAGTTAGTTGATATTTTTCTTCCAATGAGATTTGCCATCTCCTTCAGCTCCTTCAGTCCTTCCCTTAACTCTTCCATAGGGGTCCCTGTCCTCAGTCCCAATGGTTGGCTGTAAATAATAGCATTTGTGTCAATCAGCTACTGGTGGAGACACTCAGAGGACATCTATGCTAGGCTACTGTCTACAAGCACAACAACACCCTTCACAATACTCACAAATAATATAAAATATCTTGGTGTAACACTAACCAAGAAGTGAAAGATTTGTATGACAAGAACTTCAGGTCCCTGAGGAAAGAAATTAAAGACCTCAGAAGATGGAAATATCTCCCATGCTCATGGATTGGTAGGATTAGCATAGTAAAACTGGCCATCTTACCAGAAGCAATGTAGGGATTCAATGTAATCCCCATCAAAACTTCAACACATTTCTTCACAGACATGGAAAGAGCAATTCTCAACTTAAAATAACACCAGGTGGAACAATGGCAACCAATGCATGGTCAGCTGCAAAGTTAACTAAAGATAGAGAAACTAAACTAAACTAAAGATAAAGGTGGAGGGGACTCCAACACTGGATTCCAGGATCAGGATTCAACAAAGATTTTTAGGATGGACAGAATTTCTAGATAGTAGACTTTTCATGTTCAAAATTAATGTTTCTGACTTATTTTTCTCTGAGGCAACGTTCAGCTTAGTGTGTGTGTGTGCGTGCGTGTGTGTATATTCATGTGATGCCATCTATTGAATTGGCTCTTGTACTCCCACATTCTATCAGTTAAAACAACAGGAGAAAGGAAGAGAAGGGAAGAGTGGATACCTTCACCTCCAACGTTTTCCTGGACAGACTCACTTTCTGAGGAAATGAAATAGTTGTCAACTTTGGAGAGGTTCCAAAACTTTCTTTCCCTGTCTCTGGCCTCTAGTCAGCCACAAAAAAGAAAAACAGAAAAAAAAGAATTCCTTGCGGGTTAGACACCGAGCTAAGATCCACCAGATGGCGCCAAAACTATAGCCTGCGCCTTAAGATGCATCCAGAGACCAACCTTGGAATTCACTTCAACAGGTCAATTCCTGTATCTATTAACCCGAAACAACCCTTGTTCTGTGTAGTTGAATTTTTAAAGCACATTTCTCAGATTCCTTCAGGGATTTTTCGTGGTTATACTCTTTCTCTTTGGTAATTTGTATTTTCTTCTTAGGAAATAGGCATCTTTAGGGTACAAGCCCATGGTCTCAAAATAGGGGAGGGTAAGTCATGAGGAGTTCAAAGGCAGCCTAGGCTACTCATTGTTAAAGGAACCTTATTCTTCATACCTTTCTATTTCCTGATTTTTAAATTTTAAGAAAACCAAGTGAAAGTTTTATAAATACCCAGAGCCAAGTATAGTTAACACAGTATATTTAATACAATTGTGTTAAACAGTAACTGCATTGAACCTAAGGACAAAGAGCTAAGCAGTGCCCCAGCTCCCAGAGGTCATTATGCTCAGCATTCTCTGAAGGATGCTAGACCACAAATAACATAATGAGCTCTGGACATTCAGCCTTCTCCTTGGAGCTATTAGGAGTCAGCCTCTTGGAATGTTGTCTAAGATGAACAGGTACACAGAAAAATCATGCTGTATTTCTTGTCTTTTTTCAAAGGCAGGGGCCATCTAAGGCCAGGGTGTTTGTTATAATTAAGTAATATTGGTGGGCCTAGACCTTATTAAATCTCTATACGTTTGTTCAGTATGCTTATTGCAAAACCAGTCTCAAGACTCCAACAGGGGTACAACGTTGCTGTATGTATACTTACATATATACATACAGTTGTAAAGTAGTTTCTTACATGCTAAGTTGAAGGTTGCCTCAGAGAAAAATAAATCAGAAGCATTCATTTTGAATATGAAAAATCGGCTGTGTAGGAAAAAAAAAAAAAACTCATTGGAAAAACCCAGCTAAGTTGTAGAAGAGGATGGACGTGTTAGAAAAGATAAGCCTTGTTGATGTTTGCCTCTTAAACCAGAAATTTAACAAGTCATCTTGACAAGCCTTGGAGAAATTCAGATAATAGCTATCTGGTATCATGTGGGAACAGTTGCTCTGAAGGACCCTTCCACTGCCTAATTCTTGGTTTAGATTTCCTAATTTCCATTTTCTGGAGGCTGTGTTATCAAAGGGAGGAGTGGTGGAGTTTTGCTGTTGTTGTTGTTTGTTGTTTGTGTCTTTCATTTTTATTTCTTTTATTTTTGTCAGAAAAGTGTAAAAGTTCAATATCAAAATGGAGAGCACCTCATTGCCATTGCGCATTCAAATCACTGATCTCTTACGTGATCTACTGCTAATTGCTTGCCTTCTTATTCAATTTTCTTGTGTACTTGTTTCTTTACCTTTAAAGGCAGCAGAAATAGAACCACTCCTACGTGGGCATGCTTGAATGTGACTCTGCCTATGATGGTGTCTGATACGTAGGACATCTTCAACAGAGTTGGTTATGGTCACTATCATTGCCACCCCACAGTCCCAACTTTATTCAAGCTAAGTTTACACTAATCTGCCATATTAATATAAATTTAACATAAAATCTTGAAACATAACTTCAGACCTCAAATATTGGCTCTTTCAATTCTCATTACTATGTACAAAATGTGTGTGCATGTGTGTGTATGTGTGCGTGTGTGTGTGTGTGTGTGTGTGTGTGTGTGAGAGAGAGAGAGAGAGAGAGAGAGAGAGAGAGAGAGAGAGAAGGTGTAATGGTTGACAAAAGACCATTAGAGCAATGGGGATATTAGAAAAATTAGAAAAATCATTACATGGAACAAGAAGAAGCAAAAATCTTGCAAGTCATGTGGTTACTTAACTCCATTTGACGAAACATATTTTGAAGTGCTTTGAGATTTCATTATTAGATATTCATTGTAGTGATCCAAGAATACATTTAAATATTCAAATACAAATTTAAATATCTCCTTAAAAAATTTTGCCACCTATAGAGAGCTGTTTTGTGTATGTTTTACAACCTTTGAAGATAAGATATTGGCTTTGTAATTTTTTTCAAAATTATTTCTTTCCATTTATAAAGATTGGAGGAGAGTAAGAGAGTATGCCGTACTCAGGAGTCAGTGATAAAGGCTGAAAAATGATAAGCTCATGTAGAAATTCTAGGTAGGGCAAAAGCCTGGAGTGTTCCAGGAGTGTTAGAGTTGGGAGTTCCACTGAAATAGATGGATATAAAGAAATAGTCATTTCTTTAGGCTAATTGGAAGTCTAAAGATGTTGGCAGCTTAGTTCAAGCAGTGATGCTTTTAAAATATGCTATTTGGTGTGGATCTATTTAAAAATTTTATCCCAAAAGGTAGGTGTGTGATGAATAGGAACTGAGCTTTGCTAAGCAACCATGTCAGCAGCCAAGGGGGATCAAGTTTTGTATGTGGATAAAGATAAGATAGAAACTGTTGTTTACTGGCTTAGAAAAGAGTACAAAGTAATCTTATTTGTAGGAGGTAGAGAAAAATCTAACTTCAGAGGGACCCTTCCAGTGGAGTTGGAGTTAACATCTGCCCCATTATCTGGAGTTCCCGAGCGACCTCTGGGATACAAATAGAAATGCAGGTCCATCAGCACATTGTGGTCTTTGAAATCAAAAGAATGAATGAGATCACCTGGGAAAGCTAGCAGAAGGAGTTTGAAGATGTGGGATACTCCCGCGGAGGCTGCCAAACCAGCAGAAGCCTGAGAAGCAGGAAAGGCGGGAGGAAGCCTTGGGAACTTGTGAGGCAAGGGCAGTGTCCTGCGTGGGAAGGAGCAAGATGCGTAAATGACTGTCATTCCGATTCTGTGATGGAGCAGCAGCAATGTGGAAGTCACTCATGACTGTCCCATTCAGTTAGAAAAAAAAATATTTTTATACCTTCCTAATTTTCTTTTATGTCGTGAATGCTTCTTCATGCTCAATCATAACTGCTACTGCTTCCGTGTGAAAACAACCAGAAGAGGAATTACAATGCCGCCTGCCTGCCGTGTGCCCCTCACCTCGTCCTCACGGCCCTCACAGTCAGAGGCTCTCCGTGTTCTAGTCCGTGTCTAGCCTGTTCATGAAAGGTCCTCTCAACATCTGAGTGTTGGTGATCCTTGCTTCAGTAGCACCTCCTGAGCATCTCTGTTTTCTCTCCATGTTATGATTCTGAGTATACATGCTTCTGCAATTGCTCTATTATAAAAATGAAACAGCTCTCAAATGTGGCCTTTTTAAAGGATGCAAAGGCTGTTTGTTTGCTTGCTTGTTTGATTATGGGTTTGTTTGTTTGGGGAATTCACTATATAGCCCAGGCTTCCCATGAATTTAAGACAATCCCCTTGGCTAAGCCTCCTGCTGGGATGCTGGGAGCCTGCCAGTGAACCTGGGTAGAGTAACATTTATCAGTGCCCACGGGCTTTTTGCACAGCCTCTGGTCTCCAGTTATTCTTCTGCTTATTATCAGAATCTACTGTATGGAAATTTAACTTCTTACATATGAAAAATTGTTATCCTAACCCTAATTATCTGTTAAATGTGTGGTTATATCTGTATGTAGGTAGAGGGCTTTGCCCCCCCCCCCCCTGGTACTGGCATTGCCTGGTGACAAACATAGATTCCCTTGGCCTGGAGTAGAAGAGCCCACAATTTGGCAGAAAAGCTGCCACATAGCATCTATTTCCACATCTCAGATTCTACCGTGGCCTTTATGTAACTTCTTCAGGCGATATACTTTATAAATATTGTAGCAAATGCAACGGTTTTATTTTCAGTTCAAGGTCCAGGTCTGCATCATAAGGTTAGAATCACCAAGTATCATTTTCTTTCTTGCCTCAAGAAATTTAAATTCCAGTGAAGATCCTATGATGCAAAGAGCACATTAAAGTGTTCTACAACTAGCTCTAAAATAGCATGTCATAGGGACACATATGAGGGATAGTTAACCCGGCTTTAAAGCGATGAGGGAACTTAGAATGAAGAAGACTAAAAACCAGAGAGCCTGCAGATGGGGGTGTGCTGAGAAACACTGTCTCCTGTGCATGGTTTGGCCATGCACTCAAAAGTCACTGCAGCTATGGGTATCTGTTCAAGATCAAGACAACAACAGTGAACATTTCTGAAGAAAGTACAACTTGGACTGAGGAGTCCTAGCAGACAGAAAAACAAAGATGGGATGTGAAATCAGGAAAAGCATGTGTTGGGGATGTCTCAGCGATGAGCAAGCTTGACAGAATCAAGATACTTAGGATTCCTGTGAAAAGCTGTAAAGGACTAAACAAGATTAAACAACAACCACCAAACCACAACTGCACTAATTCCAGTGTAGGAAGATGGCAAACACAATGGAAAGGACTTAGGGGAAACCAGAGAATTCCAATTTCATGGAAATGGGAGCATTTAATGTGATTCTGGGGAGCAGTGAGCATAAGGCAAGGGATGGCAAAGTTAGAAGTCTACGTTCAAAGAAGAAACAAAGGCAAATTTCATGGAAGAAATCTGACCCAGTTACCTGAGGGGTCTCTGAGAGGTGATTTTCCAAACCCCCTTGTACTGGTTGGTTTTGTGTGTCAACTTGACACAAGCTGGAGTCATCGCAGAGAAAGGAGCTTCAGTTGGGGAAATGCCTCCATGAGATCCAACTGTAAGGCATTTTCTCAATTAGTGATCAAGGGGGGAAGGCCCCTTGTGGGTGGGACCATCCCTGGGCTGGCAGCCTTGGGTTCTATAAGAGAGCAGGCTGAGCAAGCCAGTAAGTAACATCCCTCCACGGCCTCTGCATTAGCTCCTGCTTCCTGACCTGCCTGAGTTCCAGTCCTGATATCCGTTGGTGATTAGCAGCAATGTGGAAAGTGTAAGCTGAATAAACCCTTTCCTCCACAACTTGCTTCTTGATCATGATGTTTGTGCAGGAATAGAAACCTTCACTAAGACACCCCTTTATTATCTGAGTGGAGGGTGATATGCCACAGTCCTGTGGTCCATGCTCTGGTTCATTGTAAATGGGGAGGGTAGGGAGGGGGGTGCAGGGGAAGTTAGTGGGGGGCACTAAACAAGAGAAGCAGACACGGAAGCCTGTTGATTACAATATTTGAGGGGAAAATACAATCTTCTATCCTTTTATTCTGACCAGGTTCTCAGAATGAACATGTCCACATCTTAGAGGTATAAAGCAGCTCTGGTAACTTCTGGCAAGTGTTTGAGCTGAAACTGGCTCAGTCTTAAATGTGAAAGAAATGAGTCCATAACCACAATATTTAATCAAGATATTGTCAAACAATCACATGCTCCTTTGACTTGAGGGATTGTCTTGGCATCCACAGTCTATCCCATCTATAACCCCGCAAAGAATTGATTTTGAATCAGAGGCACTTTAGGCGGATTGTGAAGCTATGAGCCACACTTAATGCTGAGAGATGCCAAAATGAATGTGATGCGCTGAAATGTCAGTAGTATTTCAGAGCTCTGACAAGGGTCACGGACGCTCTTGGCAGCAAGTAGGCCAGACTGTTGGCCCAGAGATCCTATCTGCACACTCTGTGCCCAGTACATTCCCTTAGCTTTCTGGCTTCTCTCTTCTCCCAGCAAATACATTTCCCTAGGCAAGTACTTTCCAGGTCAGAATATTTTTCTATGTTCAAATTTGGAGTAACTGCTGTACCTCCTCTTAAAAGGATTTTAGAAAGCTGGATGTACTCATGCCTATAACTAAGCACTCTGGAGGCAGAAGCAGGAGAATCTCAAGTCTGACTTCAAGGTCAGTCTAAGCCGTGTAGTGAGACTCTGACCAAAAATAAATAAATAAATAAATAAATAAATAAATAAAGCAAAAAATTAGCATAAAGCTGAATCTGAAAGAGGCATAGCAATGATTATTCTCTGATGCAAATGACATCCACTGTTTGACTTTTCTTTTTTTTTTTTTTTTTACTTTTAAAATTATCTATTTTTTTTTAAAGATTTACTTATTTGTTATGTATACAGTGTTCTGTCTGCATGAACACCTGCAGGCCAAAAGAGGATCTAATTACAGATGGCTGTGAGCCACCATGTGGTTGTTGGGAATTGAACTCAGGACCTCTGGAAGAGCAGCCGGTGCTCCTAAACTCTGAGTTATCTCTCCAGCCCAAATTATCTATTTTTTGAAAATGTTTTAATGATTCTTTGAGAGTTTCACATCTTGCACCCCAATCCCACTCATCCCCAATTCCCTCATATCTGCCCTTTACCCTCCTCTCTTTGCAACCTCCCCGGTCAAAAATAAAAAGCACACAAACAAACAAGCAATATATATATATATATATATATATATATATATATATATATATATATATATATATATATGTATGTATGTATATAAACAAAACAAAGCAAAAAGCATTAAAAAAAATCTCATTATAGAAGCTGTAGCATGTCACAGTGTATACCATACTTCACTTGCAGATGTTCATTGAGATAAGTCATTGTTCTTCCTTGAGGTCTCTGGCTTCTGTGACACCATTAACATCAAATCTTCACCAGGACTCCTCATGGTTATCCTGTTGTTTCCCTGTGTCATGGAGATCCTGTAGCTTGGCCTGCCACCCTGCTAATCTTTCCAGTTTCCTCCCCCAACGCCCAATAGCAAGCATCCTCCTCTTTCTTTCAGTGATAACAACTTACCACTGTTTTTGTAGTTTATGTAACATTTATTCTAGTTCTGTTTCCCAGGATGAGCACATGATTTTGATCTAATTAATCTGAGAGTCAAATTTAGTTGTATTCTGTTGTAAATTGTTATTAGGCAAGCATGTAGGTTGTGACAGTGTATGTGTGGTGTATATGCACATTAATACAGGTAAGTTGCCATGTTTACAGAGGTCAGAGAAAACATCCATGAGTTGATTCTCTCTTTCCATTGGGGTCCTGGGCATAAAACTCAGTTCATCAATTTTGCATGTAAACACTTTTTTTTTTTTTTTTTTAAGATTCCAAGTCATTTATTTAGGTGTCCCAGACTTAGGGCTTAGCATAGCCTACATGGGAATTAAGTTATTTCTCTCATTTCATTTCCCAGTAGATACAAGTCAGGTGGCCTACATATGATGGTGAGCAGAATCATGTCTGGATATAGAGTCCAGGACAGAAAACAAGAGAGAAACTGGCGCTCTGCCAAATGGTACAAAGACAATGCAAACCACTGATATTTTCAGTTATGTGCATCTGAAATTTTGTGTCAGGTCTGAGTCATTTTCAACTAAATAAATCATTAAATACTCCAAGTCTGTCTAAATAATTAGTTGGACTTCTTCATCAAACCCATGCTAAACCTTGGAAGATACTCTTACCTACAGGGAGAGTCCTCACTTCAAGGTGCTGCAAGGCTCTTTTGTTATCCTAAAACATATTCCCCATCACCACACAGCCTGACTTAATCTTTGTCCTTGGTAAATAGGCACTTACATGGCTATACAACTATCTGAACTGCTTTGCAAATTGTATAATTAGCAAGCCTATGAGAGAGGGACCTAAGCTTGCATCCTAACTTTACTGCAGTTACAGCTAGTGAGAGGGAAGGAAGAGGCACAGAAGCACCTGATCCCTACTTACTCCTAACACAGGCCTATTGTTCCTCATCCCCAGCTCACCAAGGCGGGCAGAGTCTTACACATAACCAGCCTCAGAGAATATGAATTTTGTCTGAATTGGTTGTCAGTGCTTTAGAGCTTTAAGGGGGGTATGCTAACATGTACAATACATTGGAAACAGCACTGATTCATGTTAAAGACCAACACTTATCTTCACATCCCCAATTCAACTCCCTTTAAGGCCTCTTTAGCTTCTGTATTATGTTCACTAGAAAGAAATGGATACTTCTACAGATTAATTACAAAAATCCATTTGATATACATTTAAGTTATAGAAGATATTTGTTGAGATGAGAGTTGGCACCATGGCTCATGAAGCCATGAATAATATAGGAAATGGATTGTAATATAAGCAAGGGTATTTAAAAGCTCAACTAAGAGAAAATAAGAAAAGAATGCTCTATAACGTCTACTTGCCTCAGATAAACTTAGGTAAGATTGTTCGTTTACATGTTGTCTGTCTCCAAGAAGTGTATGTGACTTCAAACTTGGTTCTTTAACTTGTCTCAATTATCTGCTCCTCATTTTGCCCTCTGCTCTCAGTTTCTGTCCATCCCAGAACTCATGCCTAGCTGATGGTCCTCCCAGACCCATCTTGCTTTTTAGAGGCTTGAGTGGGCAAAAACCAGGACAACGGTGTAATAATATCTTAAATGTTATGGGAAAACATTGCTTTTAAAATTTGAAACGTTTTAAAATGTATTTCTCCTCATGAATTGCTGTCCTCTGTGTCCTGGAGGAGCCAGATCATTTGACTTTGTGCCCCCTGCCTCTTTTTGCTCTCAGTTACAAAATGTCTTTCTCTGTTACCATTCCTGGGGAGTATAAATTCAGAGACCTGTGTGCTCAAGCTATAGAAAATAAATATTTAAGCTATCATTTTGTATTTTCCTTGGGGACAGTTAAAGACCTTTTCCCTGAAATCTCAAAATAAGTTTAAGCACTTTAAAAATAAGAGTTAATCTCTAATCACTGACTTCATCTAAGTGTTTCCTAATGCTTTCATGGTATTTTTTTAAAGTTGTATTCATGTCTATCTTGTGTTTTGGAAAACAAGAGATTTTCTCTAAATAAAATTTTTAAAGTGGGTGTAAAATTTTGCTACATTTACCATAGCCTAAAAGACATACATTTCCCTATACATTCTCTAGACTTTCCACAGATTAATTTTCTCTTAAATATATAGATATATATTCAATATGTATTAAATATATACACTTAGAACATTGAGTTATTAAAATGGTAAATATAGGAAATAAAATAAAACCGCTTCATGGTTCCATTGTTTTAAGTTAGATGATGAAAGATCAACTAAACTCTACCTTCATTATCAGAGAGAGTAAAGTAACATCCCTCCATTTCATCAGCAATATGTGAAGCCAGACTTAATACTTTGGTTTTATGTTCTGCCAGAATATTGAGAATGAGTCTGAAACAATCCAATGATTGTAGGCATTTTTGACTCTTGAAATAGAACAGAAGTGTATTAATATGTGCCTTTGATTAAATGGAAAACAGAATCTTGCTTCCAGAAGGATAATTCAACACAAGGGCCAGTAGCAGACCACACGGTGCTGCATCCTGAATGAATTCCTTGATGGATTGTTTACTGTTGCTGTGTGATATCTAACTGAGGCACCAATCAGTGGTTTTCGCCCTTGCACCACAGGGAACAGATTCAAGGATCAGATGCCTTCTGTGAACCAGTTTCTCTATTATGCAATTACAACGTGGTTACTCTTTCTCTAAGGCTATAAAAATGCTCAACTTTCCTTTGTCTTTTTGTTCAGAAATTTCTAGCATTTCCACCTAATATTCTGCAAACTGTCCATTTCTTTCTGGAACCCCATTCTCCTGACTTGACATTCTCATATGTAGTAGAATCACATATGTGGTTATAAATGCCAAGAATATTGATAATTTAGAAAATGTACCAATACAGTGAGAAATATATCTGCCTAGAAATTTGCGTTGTGTGTACAGCCAATCTCAGATTACTGAAAAACAGGTGAAATCTGTCATACTTTCCTCACAGAGGCTGACCTCTTCAGCAGGCTTTGGTGCAGCTAATCATTAGTACTGAGGTTTTACTGCCCACAAAGCTCCGAGTGACTGGCCTACAGTGATAGATGGACTCATTTTTATTACAGTCTGTTCTTCTGTAAGTCCAAAGGTTCTCCTCTCAGTAGGCACTCTAAATATGGTGATCTGAGTCTGTCTCCACTCTGCCTCAAACAGTCTCAATTACACTGCTTGTGCCGTGTTACCCTCTCTGTTGTATTTTAAATCAAAATCTGACTCTGTCTATATATGTATTTCCCCTTTGTCCTTAATGACATCAGTCATCATCACAAAGAAAATGATTTCTATTAATAAGAACTTACTACATAACTTTTTTAAGATGTTAACTTGTATCTAAATATAAGTTATGAGCTATAATAAATTCATAATTATCATAATTTGATTTCTTATTTGTAAGTTACTCAGATATAAAAATTGGCAGCCCAAAATTATTGCTTACCCCCCCATTTCTAGACATTCCAAATATTAATATTTATATAATTACAACAAAGTGATGGTAACAAGAAAATTAATACCAATTGATTTCTGTATTTGAGAGCACAACCCTTTTCAAATTCTGATGATTTTCCCACTGAAGGCCTTTACGTAGTTCAGGATGCAAAGATGAATTGCACCATGCATCCTGCTATAATTATTCTATGGCTTTCATTCCCATCATGACTTTGTGCCAATTTTTAAATGGTAACAGCAAGTTATTTCATAGACTACATCTTGGCTTTCCATTTATGTGGTATTTTAGTGATTAAATTGTTGTATTTATTCATAACAATAATACAAGAGAGGAGACACAGTCTTGTATTGCATGATTTTAGGACACATTGATAGACACAAGTCAGAGACAATTTTTGTACTTTTCTACTCAGCAGTACTACAGGGTAGATTTTTTCTACTTTATATAAATAATTATTTATTTGTTTGTTTTGTTTTTTGAGACAGGGTTTCTCTGTGTAGCCCTGGCTGTCCTGGAACTCACTCTGTAGACCAGGCTGGCCTCAAACTCAGAAATCCACCTGCCTCTGCCTCCCAAGTGCTGGGATTAAAGGCATGTGCCACCACGCCCGGCAAAGTATTATTTATAATATTCCACTTTTTGTTAGCTTTGTTAATCAGTGATTCACAGCAGTCGTCTTGGAAGATAGTGGCTATGTGGATCCTAACCATAACTACAAATTAAATGTACCTGGATACTCCAGAGTGGCCAGCTTTGGTGGTAGAAACTATATGGTGAACTTCCCATGAAATACATCCTTTAATGCTTAGAGAGGACACTTTTCCAGCCTTCCCCCAATACATACATGACACCAAAGAGTAAATGAGTGAGATAATTAAATTTTTACTAAGCATTTCAATCTGTATTCGGGATAGATACTAGCAGAGGATGGTTTTTCTCCTAAAATCCAATAATGTGTCCAGTCAATAAACTTAGCCTTCTTCACAAAGGAAAAGTGTTTATTTGCTCTTGAAAATTTTTCTTTTTTTCCCCCAGGCAGAAGGAATTCAGATGCCATTATCCTCTCTCTTCCTCCCCTCCCTCTCCTAAAGGACAGTGGTTACTAATAGCAATGGCAGTTGTAGCTAAACAACAAGAGAGCCAGCTTCTCTCTCTCAGTAGAGAAGGCTGTACCTCTGCTTGTACCCAGAAGTCTACAGGCCCTGAGAAATTTCTCTGATAACCACCTATAGAAATGAGTCCAAAAAGTATTGTCCTTGAAAATCCTTCTTTTGAGAGAATGGGGTACTTTGTGTTACTGATCCATTGAATCCGCTCACATCCTGGAGATGATTATGAAAAGAAACACCAGGTTGTGTGCAATTTACTTGTTGATTCAACTGCTCAACTCATTTTAGCTACTTACCATGGAAATAACTCAATGCTACATTAATTACATGTGTATATTCAGTTGTTGGGGTTTCGATATTTATTATTTTTGACTAGCTGCACTTGGGATTAGATAGTCAGTTGGCCAAATGTTGGTTGTGCAAGCCTGATCCCCTGAACCCATGTAGAGAGCAAGGTTCCCCTGGGGCCCCCTCACTTGCCAGTCAAGCCTTATCAGTGATCCATAGGTGCAGTGAAACACCCTGTCTCACAAAAACAAAGTAGAAAGTTCCCAAAGAACAATACCCATGTTGGCTTCTGGTTTCCACATTCACCCTCAATACATGCACACATACATTTGCACCCAAACATGCATGAACACACATAAACATACACAAACACACAAAGTAAAAACTAGTAAATGAACAGAGCTCAAAGCATGTGACTACTTATGAAACACTGTTTAGTTAACTTGAGGGTTTAAGTATTTAAAAGGAGAAAATAAAGTTTTTATCCAAACATTCATAGGAAAATAGTATGATATACATACATATAATATTTGAAAATATGCTTTATCTGAACATAAATTTGAAAAAGCATATAGGTTCCTTTTTAGGAAGATGTCATCAAAGGGAAAAAATGTACTGATGTTTATGCAGTAGAGATGCTTTACCGTGACACACTCTCTATTTGTCACAAGCACGGAAAATCTGACCAGATCCTCACAGGCAGGTACATAGAAATTCATCTGTGTGGTTCTATCAGTCCAATTCAGTCCTTCATTACTCTTACCCGTGTGTGTGTGTGTGTGTGTGTGTGTGTGTGTGTGTGTATAGGATACTTAGGCAGAGGCAAAAACTAGGGCATGCAATTGACTTGGAAATATAGAACTTCTTGAAAATATAAATATTGTATTTTTAGATTTGTTAAAGCACATTTTCTGTTTTGTCAAAATGAATATAGTAAATTCTCTAATAATTTCATTTAGCTGACTTTATACCAAAAGTGACGTGAACGTTGGGGCCATATGTTCATGGCATGGCATAATCTGATCAGAATAAAATAGTAGAGGGTTCTGCTTCATCACAATTTAATTACACATTCTTATTAGTACAGAGATTCATAGCTTCCAGTCCTATATTTTATCTTATTTTTAATTAGTTTCAGTAAGCCAGATGACAACGTTTGGCGTGATCCTGTAAGCATTGCACAAAGAATGTAGTTATAAACTGACACAACTACCAGTTATTAGTAGTAACAGTTATTACATTACACATATTTTATCTTATAATATGTGAAACATTTTGTCTTTGGTTTCTATTTGCCACACAATTTTAAATTTGCATACTAAATTGATCATAGAACTTTATATTTATAAGTGATTTAAATTCTTTGAAACCAAGTAGCATGCTTGCTATACTAACAGTTAGCATTGATGTCTATTGAAAGAATTAAATGAAGTAATATATACAAAAGCATCTTCACTTTTTTCTTATAGATTATATATTCATTTTCTCTCTTCCTTTTTGTAAGGTATAGGAGTGCTATTTTTTTTTGTCTTTTTCATCTAGTTACTTTGCTGAATGCAAATTCACGTGCCCCATAACAGGCTAAAATATTTCTGACCTTTATTACTCAGGGTCCCCCTCCCCCATTTATTAGAGAGCTCTGTGAGCTATTATTCACAAATCATTATTTCTGACGCCATTCTCTGAGGTGTGAGCATCTGCTAGCTGCTAACAGAGGGTGCAGCTGTTGTTCAGAGACTGTCTATGCTATGTTGCCAAGCAACCAGTGAAAACCTCATCCCAGGGCAGGTTGCTTGCCCAGGCGCACCTGCCTGCCGACCCAGCTATTTATTTAATTAAAAATCTGTTCCTGCACAACAGCTTGGCCAGGAAGGCAACAGCAGCAATCGATTACAACTATATTAAATGACCTACCCACATTGTTTCATTGACTATCCATTGCAAAGCAAAGGTGTCTCTGGCCACTGCCACTCACTCTTAATGACTTTGCAAGAAGTACGTAAGAGCAAACTGTAGATGGATTCTATTTGCATTCAGAGGTGCTGAAAAACAATCTGTCAGGAACAACGCTGCATATAATGTGCCCAAAATAAAATGTCTCATCAACAAGAGAGCTTCCACCAGGATAACACTGCAGTTGTATGTAACGAGAAGGGGAATTTAAAATATGCATGTACTGGTCATTGAGAGTTGTTTTCCTAGTCTGAGTTACTTTGTTTTTCCTGTCAGTTAGGAAAAAAAAAATAGCTGGTCACGTTAGGTGCATTAGCGTCTACTGTTATGTCACTCTGGTGTCATTCTGTCCTTCCTATTTTAAAAGTTGACAGAGTTCCTTTATGTCAACTGTATTTTATGACAAAACTATCATGAATTAATACCCCTCACTGAAATTTCTTTTTCAAAACTGAGTGCGTTGGCAATGTCTATTTATCTGTCAATGGCATTCTGTCCTTTGAAGTGCCTTCTAGGCACACACACACACACACACACACACACACACACATTTTGAGGAACAACTCCATCTAATAAGACTTTTTGAGAATGAAAACAATGAGCCTTGCTTGCACCTGCATGATACATTTATATTTAATATTTGAGGTGAGGACATAACACTAGGACTCTAGGGTTAAAATATTATTTTCTACTTTTTATGGTCGCTACTCAAGTCAACAAGGGTCTTTATTAACAATTCAGTGAAGTGCTTGTAATGTCATCAATACCAGCATAAATTATTATTTTAAATCCTAGAATTAATTTACTTTGTATAGAATAAAAAATTATTTTGTCAAAAAGAGCTTGGTTTCCAAAAAAAATATTCAATAAAATATAAATGACAATGATTTTATGTGAAGGAAGGCTCAGATTTAAAGGATACAACCAAATTTTTAGAACAATGTTCATAGATGTACCTGTTTATATGAATGACTCCAAAGTGCCTTAACACTATAATCATAAAATTGAAATTAAGCCATCTACCAGCATACCAATATTCTTCCTGAGTTTATGTATTTCTTATTTCTGTACAAAACTTAGACTTTTTAGTTTTCTATGCTTCCTTATGCTGTATTTATATTACTCTTTTCTTGTTGTTGAGACTGATGTTACTTCTATTGATTATCAACAATGTTTAGAGACCTGTTAATATAGCTTAGTGGTACAGTGCCAGCCCAGCATGTGCAAGGTCATGGGTTCAATCCTTACTCCACAGAAATAGACTAACGAAATAAAACTTAACGTTAGTGGCTATCCTTACTTCTTTTTCCTTCCCAGGTAATAACACATATCTGGAATCTTTCATTACATGTATGTGGTGATTTGAATACAAATTCCCTAGGCTGGTAGATTTGAGCACTTGGTCACCAGGGAGTAGCACTATTAGGAGTGTGGCCATGTTGGAGGAAGTGTGTCACTGTGAGTGGACTTCAAGGTCTTAGACACTCAAGCCAGGCCCAGTGTAGCTCTCTCTTCCTGGTACCTGCTGATGCAGATGTAGAACTCTTGGCTCCTTCTCCAACACTATGCACACCTGTGTGTCACTGTGCTTCCTACCATGATGATAATGGACTGAACCTCTGAGCTGTAAGCCAGCTCCAACTAAGCGTTGGCCTTTATAAGAGTTGCCATGTCATTGCCATCTCTCTCTCTCTCTTTTTTTTTCGTTTCCAAATTCTTTTTTATTTTTTAATTTATTTTTTATTTTTTTATTAGATATTTTCTTAATTTACATTTCAAATGCTAAACATTGCCATCTCTTTACAGCAGCAGAAACATTAAAGCCAGTGTATTCTGGTGGCTCAGAGGTCTCCTTAAGTTGATAACTGTTATAGCTTCTTAATCCATATAACTCCTTACAATGAAAAGCAGTATTTAGTCATAATTTTACTTTCTTTTAAATTTGAACACAACGGTAACAGTGCACAAAAAGTACATGCAAAAGTATAATTCTTTTACCAAGTTTTCAGTTTTTGTTTCTTTTAATGTGTCCATTCAGATCAAGTAATTCTTTTAAAGTCTGACTAACCTCTTGCCCCTTGTCAGCATCATACATTTTGTAGTGTATTTCCACCATATCTGTATGCATTGATTCCTTGCACTATTACTTGAAGATTACAGTGTGCATCCATCCATTCTTTCAGCAACTTATAAGTTCAAGATCGTACTGAACATAAGTGGTAGGTTTCTTTGTCATAGCAAAGGTTTAAAAAGCTACAATAGAAATTATTCATTAATTATGGGATAAGAGTAAAGAATTCCCAATAGTGAATATAAATCACAAGTTACATAAAGAAGTTGCATTTCATGTCTGGAAGTAATAAGGTACCACATTAACGATTCTTCTAATATACATATTTATCCAAGAAAAGTAACCTTAGGTGATCTCTACAAGTGCTTCACATTCTAGTTGCCTAAATCAGCTCTCCAAATCTCTCCCAAACGTTCCCCTTAGTCTCAGTTTTATCCTCTTACCTTTAAATGTTTCTTCTAGAATACATGGAATTCATTTTTATTTATTTTATGGAGCAGACTGAGTTTATGAAAAATTAAATGGCCCATAATTAACATCTGGTGTCATTTTTATTACCATATAATTTGTTTTTCCTAATAGTCTCTTTCCTGTTATTTTTGTCTTCACTGAGTCTATATCAATGATGTGAAGGTCCTTCTTGCTTAGTGTTTTCTCTCTCTCTCTCTCTCTCTCTCTCTCTCTCTGTGTGTGTGTGTGTGTGTGTGTGTGTGTGTGTGTGTGTGTGTGTGTGTAAGTGTATGTAAGTGTGTTGGAAAGTGGTGTAGAAACTTTATCTTCTGAAATTATTCTCTACATTCATGTTTTTAAGGCAATGTCTCCTTGAACCTGGGGTGCAACAGCTCAACTCTCTGGACTAGCCCAACAGCAAAACCCAGTCTTTGAGCTCCCCCTCCTCCAGCCTTTGGATTTTTATGAGTACACACTGTTTGTATCTGCCCCCCCCCCCATGGGTACTTGGCCTCTAACTTGAATCTTCTTGCTGACACAGCACGCAGTAAGCAAGGACTAAGCTGTCTTCACAGCTCCAAAATAGAGCTCTTTCTTCCTTTTAATATTTAAACAATTATTTATTTATTTTGTGTGAGTGTAGTGAGTGCTTGCACATGTACAAGTCAGAGGACAATTGCAGAAACCAATTCTCTCCTTGTGCCATGTAGATTCTTTGGATTAAACTATATGCCTTGGCAGCAAGTATTTTTCCTATTGGACCATCTTGCCTGCCAAGGCAAAACTGTCTCAAACACACAGGTCAAGTCACATGCCTGCCAAAATTTCATATGGCTTCTGACTGTTTATGAAGTATAAACCTTACTGTTGAAATCATGAATTTCAAAGACAAGGTCTTCATCGAATGCTGATTCTAATCACTTCTCTCTGTGTAAGGCAGTGGTGGCTTACGCCTTCAATCCCAACACTCAGAAGGCAGAGGCAGATGGATCTCTGTGAGTTCAAGACCAGCCTGGTCCACAGAGGGAGTTTCAGGACAGTCCAAGGTACATAAAGAAATCCTGTCTCAAAACACAAACCAACCATACAAACAACAGCAACAAAACAAAAACAAAACCAAGAACAACAAAAGTTACCTCCTTGAAATTTTATCCAGTCCCACCAATTACAATTTAACACATTGTTCTTCCTGTATCCTTCTTGTTATGTTCTTTCACCTAACAAGCCACTGACACAATTTCTTGGTGATATGAATGCTTAAGAAACACATTAGCTCACTATCTTCATCAATGTGAAACTGTGGCCGACTTCATCTTCCTTGATACCTTCTTCACACTCATCTTGCCTATATTCCTGTAACTACAAGGTAAGACACCTCAGGATTGAAGATAAAATAGACAATTTTTGTTCAGAAGAACAAGGGGAGAATGGCATTCACTGATAAGAATTACTTCATTATTTTCAGAGTATAATATTTTCTAAACCTATTCAATTACTAAAATATTAGGAAGTTAATATTAAAATGAGATAACTCAAGATTGAAAGCTTCCCAGTGGTTCTGATGATAAGCCA
Organism: Mus minutoides; assembly: GCA_902729485.2. NCBI lineage: Eukaryota > Metazoa > Chordata > Mammalia > Rodentia > Muridae > Mus > Mus minutoides. Next base: position 339,236 of record LR750566.1, read on the forward strand.
GGTTTAGCAATCTTTGAGGAAAGAGACCCAAGAGAGTAAAGATTAATATTCTATAAACATGTGAGGATTAGTTTTGTATCATATCCCCCTATCCCACATAGTCTAGAGCCTTTTCATATAATGCTCGTTTCACATGATATATAAAATACACTTGCAGGAGATTATCTTCCCAGAGTAGATGGCAGGATTGTGTTTGGGATCTGTAGCTGGAGGGCTAGCAACCAGGGAAGTTCCTACCCTCCACTCCCTAACCCCATCCTCAAGAAGCAAGTCCCAAGATACCCCTTCTTTATCATTCTTTCCAAAGAACAGGATCAAGTAGTGATTTATTGCCAGCCCATGCAGAAGACAGGGTGTTAGGAGATTTATAGGGTGAAGAAGTTTCAGAAGATAAAAGAGAGAGATGAAGCAGCAAAGCCTGGCGCTCTCTGCCCTCTGCTGCCTTTCTTCCCAGCAGGGACCAGGCTGAGGTTTTAGATAATCTACACTCAAGTCACTAGCATGCTGCATGCGGAGTGTGTAATGGTGATTCACATCCTTTATCACTTAAAGTTTAAAATAAAACAAAAACAAAAACAAAAAGAAACAAAAACAACGCCTCTTTTATTGGTACTACTTGGTATTTTACCAGGTGCTTGTTGAGCTAATGATAGGATACTTTGTTACCAGCTTCTTAGTGGCAGAGAGATGAACAATAGGGAGTGTGCTTATGAGTGTATAAGATAATCTCTTATAGCCTTTCATAAGATATAGAGATGTTAGCTGATACAATATTATACATAATATATGTTATGTATTATATATAATATATACATATGTGTATATATGCATTATATATATATATATATATATATGTCATGGGAAGGCCATTAGGCGCAAGTGTTCTTTTCTTACTGGTTTTATGTTAGATATATATGATGAAAGCAATTCCTAATACTTATTTTAGTTTATTTACTTTGAGTTCTTTACAATACATTACAGACTTTTGTTGCAAATACCTTTTTTTGAGTCATTTGTATAAATATACTTTACAACAGCTTGAAGAAAAACATATCTATCTCAGGTTTCTCTTTGAGGCTGCTTCTTTGAGATGTTTGTTTGTTTTTTAAGTAGCATGGGAAATGTTCAAAATCAATTCTTTTCCACAGAGATACATGAAAGAGCAAAGGGTATTTGAGGGTGATTTGTGAGTTGAATAGCTTTCTTTAGCACAGCATTAGTCTGCTTTTGATGTAGTCATGTACAAATACAGACTCACATTTCATCAATCATTTCTATATATTCTAAGTTTCAATCAAACTGAGTTGGCATGGTGGATGCCATTTGCCAAGTGGTATTTTGCTACAAACTCCAGGTAGTATGTGAGCACTTTAAGAACAAAGGATGAGAAACTTGGGGAATGATCATACAGTATTTTCTTTCTTTTTTTTTTCAACTTTTATTAGATATTTTCTTCATTTACATTTCAAGTGTTATCCAGAAAGTTCCCTATACCCCCCCCCCGGCCTTGCTCCCCCACCCATCCACTCCCACCCCCTGGCCCCGGCGTTCCCCTGTATTGGGGCATATATCTTTGCGGTAGAAGAAATGAAAGCTTAGAACATAGGACTGTCCATGTTTCAGGGTTACCTAAATTGATAAAACATACCTAAGTTGAGAGTATATATATATATATATATATATATATATATATATATATATATTACATGTATTATATATAATATATACATATGTGTTTCTGCTATCCCCAGATTCTAATGGGATAACTGATTTAAATAAATTTAGCAAAGAAAATCCTTTCCATCCCCAGAAATATGTGTGGGGCAAGTGGGCTAGCAGTGTCCAAATCTGGAAAATCTCATCTTGAGACCAGCAGGAATAATGATCAATCCCTCCCTGCATACCATGAGGAAACCCCCACCTTCACCATTGTTAAGGTAGTTAGCCAACTGATAGCCAAATTACAGGTTTAAGCACTTGGAATTCCTCTTCATGAAAATGAAGTATTCTCAATACCTCAGTACTAACTGATAATATACACTCATCCTGAAAACCCCTTACACACTCTTCAAGGTTTATATAACCCTTATTAACCCTGAATAAAGAGATCTGTAACACTGAAAGCTTGGAGAAGGGTTATTTCTCCCAGGGGCACTCAAGACAATGGAGTTCCTGACAACCCACCCCCCCAGGAAAAGCCTTATTCCTTTCCTTCTGGCCAGGTGAACAATGGTGCCTGAATACTCCAAAGGCAGAAGCAGAACTGGCCCACAGATATGGATATGACTTATTCATAGATTCTAGAAGTATCCCACTATGAGAAATGAACTTTATTCCCAGTATGGCCATTAGAGGACACTCAGTCAGTCTCAATTTAGTCTCTGTTTTTTCACCAAGAAAGCAGATCTATTGACAGTTGTAACATCTGATGCATCCTAGAGCTAAGACTTTTGAGTTGTTGGAATTTTATTTTTGACAAGGACAAGCAAGATATGCCCTAGCAAAATATGGAACCTAAGTTAACACCATTGAAAAATCAACAACTGCATGAGTGTTTGTTGAAGAGGGTATATCACTAATAAGCTGATATGACTGCTTTTTGTAGAATTGGTAGAATAAACAAAACACTAGACAGGAATTTCTTTACCCAAAGCTCTTGCTAGGCTTATTTTGAGCATTCTATAATGACACTCACAGAGAAAACATACTCTTGCTTACAAAAAGGGCTCTTGATCTTAATCCACAGCAAGTGAAGGGCTGAGAATGACATATACAAGGGTGGAGTGGACATTCAAGGGTTTCAGCCACTCCCTACATCTTTCCCTTCCTTGCTGGGTGTTGTGTGATCTTCCTCTGGTAAACTCTTTATGCTCATTCCAAGTCTCAGAGGACTGAGCTGTGTTCCTTTTGATTAACTAGGACGGTAACCAACCGGAAGAGACTCATCAGAGGAAACCTGAGGGTTTGCTGAGACACAGTACCCAGGACTTCAAACACAGAATATAAGCACCCAGGGTCCACTTTATTCTGAGAACTCTATGAGCTCATTCAGGGGAAATGATTCTCCAGCCAGATCCCAAATATGAACACAACTCAAGCAAACACTGCACAATTTCTCCTCTGTATCTTTTGCTTCTTTTTAGGCTCTGAGGCCACACTCAGGGTTTAAACTCCTTGTATAAGCTAAACTCTAAACACAGCTATCTCCCACAGTCTGTAGGCATTTAAGACAGCAGTGTCCTTTTCTTCTCCAGGCATTTTGACTTGGGTTCCTGTCACTTTAATGCAAACAGAGTGAACAGTAGAACAAACTGAAAATCTATGTCAATATCTCAGTGTTTGTACTTTAATTTCAAAATTAATTTCACTCCCTTACAAAGTGGTTACCAAAAGAATGGAATATATAACTACTTTTTAAAAATCTTCCTCAAATCTATAAGTAGAAATGAAAATAATCACACATTATAAATAATTACATCTTTATTCATATATGTAGCTTATAATTTCAGATACATGCAAAAACATTTATGTTGAAATAAATATAAGATGTTATTGTTTAGAACAGCACTGTCTAACACAACAGCACATAAAGTTAACCTTAAATTTGTTTAAATTGATTAAAATTAAATCAATTATAAAAATATAAAATTAAAAGCTGACTTCTTCAGTGTGACCACGTTTTAGAGTATCAAAGGCATATGGTGAGGAACAGCCATATGGACAGAACTTATACAGACTATTTTTATCATGAAAAAGATCTGGGGTATAGAATTTCAACAGAATTGAATGAAAAGCAAAATAAAATGATCCTCTGGTCAAAGAGAGGTGCACTCACTGGTGATGTGGGAATGGAGTTGGAGCCAACCAGAAAAGACCATTAGGATTTTTAGAGCATTAAACTTTTTGAAATGAAAGGAAGTTGAGACAGCAGGGGCATAGACCCCAAGTTATTGGAGGGAATGATGCATCAGATGAAGATCAGAAAGGACTTTCCAGGAGAAGTATGTGCTTTAGTGTTGGATGTGTTATCATATTTTAAGAAAATAGAAAAGTTAGAAAACAAGATACATTGTGTGATGGTTTGTATATTCTTGCTCCAGGAAGTGGCACCATTTGGAGGTATGGCCTGGTTGGAATATGTGTGACCTGGTTGGAGTAAGTGTGTCACTGTCTGTATGGGCATAAGATCCTCACCCTAGTTGACTGGAAATCAGTCTTCCACTAGCAGCCTTTGGATGAAGATGTAGAACTCTCAGCTCTGCCTGCGCCATGCCTGTCTGGATGCTGCCATGCTCCCACCTTGGTGATAAAGGACTTAACCTCTGAACCTGTAAGCCAGCCCCAATTAAATGTTGTTTTTATAAGACTTGCCTTAGTCATGGTGTCTGTTCACAGCAATAAAATCCTAACTAATACACACTGGCTTACTGCTTTTCATTTTTAAAAATTTTGTAAAGGAATATTTGAAAATTAAACAAGGATATTTGTTCCTAGATGACTCTTCTAGCTATTGCAGGGAAGTTGCAACATCAATGAAATCTTAGCAATTGTGTAAGCAAGACCTACATAATGACAACACCAGTTGACATGCCAGCTTGAGGATGGAAAATTTCTCAAAGTCAAACTTCTAAATGAAGAGCTATAAGCCATCGATGGCTACTAAGAGAGGGGTCATTAGCTTCTCCAGGGTTAAACCACCAGATAACTCACTCAAATCTATGTTGTTGCCCCTAAATGTGTGTACACACATACACAATATACGTGTGTGTGTGTGTGAGTGTGTGTGTAAAACAATGATAAAAAAGAGGCCATGAATTTGAAATGCCATTGGGAGGAACATGGTAAGAGTTGAAGGAAAAACTCAGGCAGAAATTAAGTAAATATAGTACTCACTTATGAAATTCTCAGAATAATAAATTTAAAATAAAATGAAAATGTCATTTACAGAAAAATATAATAGATCAAATCACATAAACAGCTTTACAACTAAAAAAAAAATAAATTATAGAACATGTTTGGGCATGGTGTGCACACTTTTAAGCCTAGCACTTTAGAAACAGAGGCAGAAGGATCTCTTTGACATCCAGGGCAGCTTTTTCTATGCAGCAAGTTCCAGGGCAGCCAGAGCAACATAATGAGATCCATTCTCAAACAAGGAAAAAGTATGAAGAATGAGGCCTGGGAGTGTAGCTTAGAGATAAAAGGCTTGCTTGGTGTATATAATGACTTGGGTTCAGTCTCTGGCACTGCAAAAATAGTGGAGGGTTAGACAAAAAATAAGCTTGCTCCTCCACATCAATGTAGTCATGCATCTTACATAGAACAGGTTTTTCACATCAAATCCCTCAAAATCCTCTGACATCCAGAATCTACATGTCTGTTTATAGGTTATATTTTAAGTATGCTATGTGCAGTCATGTCTTACAAGTTTCATCTAATGTATAGTGTTTATCTCAAAGGTAGAAATTATCACTTGCATATTCTGTGATATAATTTGTTGTTATTTCTCTAACAGTGAAATCAGTACTCCAAAATATTTATCTTAATTTTAACTTAATAAGTACTCAGTAGAATACTACAGAATTGGTATTACTGCGATACTCACCTTGATTTGTCCCAAGGTATCTGTGACAATAGCTGTGTGATATGAATGAATGATGGTGGTTTGTCAACAAACGTGTTAGCCCATGTAATGTCAAGTCTTGAAAGGAAAAAAATGTCTTTCAGCATCACAACCATACATAGTTTCCAATCAAAATATTGTCATGCTGCTCTCCTAATAACACATTTAAAACTGTAAAATCAAGAAACTTTTAATGCATGGGCAATAATATTTCCTTAGATTATAAAGGTAAAATTCTCTTTATTGCTAAGAAGCTTAGACTAAAGTCATCATCTAAAAGACTTCACAAGAGTTGTAAATCAATATTTAAAAATCCTATTTTGGTTGGGTTGGTCTTTTCTTAATGGCAATACTGTTTCTTTAAAATGTTTGTACGAAGGCATATCTCAAAGTATTTTTATTAAAAAATTTACCCAATAAGAATTTTAATGAACTAATGATTTAATTTAGCTAGAAAATGTTTTACTTACAAATGAGCAATGAGAGCCATGATGCCCTAATGTATATAATAGAAGTATTAGAATGTAACTAATTATTTTAATATAAAAATATCTTGTCCAACAAGACCTATGTAGCCCTGGTAGTCATTATTCTAATTCATTTTTAATTAATTCCTTAGGGCTCAAGAATATTTTTTTAATCTGCTGTTTCAACTGCATAAACATTCTTTAAATATGACAGTGTGAAATTCTATTTCCAGACTCTATTCACTATTTTAATTAGCTGGCTTTTGAAGAAAGAAATCTGAGGTCTGTCTGCCCAGAGCAAAATAGAAAATAAAGTGAACAGACTTTAAAAAAAAATGTGAGCTTTTTCTCTAAGCAGCTAACCATCTGATTAAAGCTCTATGTGAAGTAAGTTTGTGTTTTGACGTAATGAATATTTATAGCAAAAGTTCAAATGGTATTAAGTAGAGGCAAGACAAGTCTTGGACCTGGGTTCATATTTCATTCTACAAATATAAATGCATAAATCTCCTATGTTAATTATCACGTTCCAACAGAAATAGCAATTGGATTAACCATTCATCTAAGGGTCACTCCTAACTAGCTAAACGTATTAGTTCAAGTAGTAAAAGACCCATCTTAACAAAAAAAAAAAGATTCAAGATAGGAAGAATTCTAATACTACCACATATTTCTAGACACTAAACCACCTATGGTAAGAGCTAAAGAACTCTATTTGACTTAATAAGACAGAAGCTGCCACTTTCTCAGGAAGCTGTATGAGCTGGTTAGTTGTAAACTTCACACACACTAGAGTCACCTAGGAATTGAGAATCTCAGTTGAGGAATTGTTCCTATCAGAATGAGCAATGGGCATATCTGTGGAACATTTTTCTTCATTGTTAACTGACTTGGTGGGCTTAGCCCACTGTGAGTGATACCATTACTGTACAGGTGCGTGTGGGCTTTATAAGGCAAGTAACTCAGCAAGCTGTTAGGAGCAGGCCACTGAGCAGCTTTCAGTCTTGGTTACTGGTCTTGTTCCTGGTCCTGCTTCTGGTTCTGCTAGAGTTCCTGTCTTGATTTCCCTTCGTATGGACTGTGATTCAACCAGTAAGTCAAAACAAAACAAAACAAAACAAAACAAAACAAAACAAAACAAAACACCCTTTACTTCTCATATTGCTTTTCGTCATGGTGTTTTATTACAGCAACAAAACAAAGATACTGAAGTTTCAGTGAAATTCTTGGTAGGAAGAAACAAGATTGTAGTGTGTTGAAATGTGAGTGAACATTAAGAACTGTAGAGGAACTTTAATCCAGTAATTTGACTGCTTTGACAAGGAATCACAATCAAAGACCTAGGTCTGTGTGACCCTGCTGGAATGCAGACACACCTCGCCTTTAATCCCTCTGGCTGGGATTGAGACATGCCCCTAGTACACACCTTTAAGGCAAAATTAGTTTATAGAAGAAAGTAGCCATGTTTGAAAGCAACATCTAATTGAGGGGCAGACAAAGTAATGAATCAGAGAAAGATTTGACAGAATAAGTCAGAGATAGGGTATGCTCAACTCTCAAAGGACAGGAAAAAGAGGCTACTTAAGAGCAGTACTGGAAGAGAGAGTGGATGGAATTCAGTTTAGTTCAGTTCACTTCAGTTCGGTTCAGGTCAATTCAGTTCAGTTCAACAAGACCTATCTTGTTCTGTTCTGTTCATAGAGTTCAGAAGCAGTCTCTTCAGGCAGAGCAATTCAGTCAGAAGCCAAGAGAAACCAATTTGAATTAGTCAGTTTGGAGAGGAGTTTGAGCAAGAACAACTGAGTTGAACCAGCCAGCCAGAGATCAGAAAGAGATAGAAAAGGGTTTATTCAGCAGAAAGTTTCAGAAGCTGAAACATTCTAAGCCTAGGTTAACAGAAGGAGGCTAGAAGCTGAAGCCTTCAAGGTCAGGGGTTTGCAGAAGATTAGTTTGTACAGAGGCTAGAAGGCTCCAGGCCTAGGTCCAGGGATAATTAGCTAGAAACACTCTAGCTCATTCCAAACTGTGTATTTGCACAGCTTGGCAAGTCTCTCCTCTCATCTGAGAAAATAAAAGTGACGTTTACATTTACAAAAAATAAATTTGTCATAAACACAGAGAACTTCTTCAAAGTGCCTTGCCATAAATCGGTTTGAAAGAGATAAAGTTGGGGCTGGAGAGATGGCTCAGGGGTTAAGAGCACTGACTGCTCTTCCAAAGGTCCTGAGTTCAAATCCCAGCAATCACATGGTGGCTCACAACCATCTGTAATGAGATCTGACAGCCTTTTCTGGTGTGTCTGAAGACAGCTACAGTATACTTAGATATAATAAATTAATTAATAAACAAATAAATGAAAGAGATAAAGTTGAAGGAATAGAGAATTCTTTATTTTTTTTAAATAGAATGTTCAAATGCTAATGTGTTTGTCTGATTTCTGAGCTACAACAAAACACTGAAGACTTTACAAAGAACAGGATTTTTGCTGGACATAATGGCACAAAATTAGATTCCATGTGCATTGTCCTTTAGACAGGAGGACTCTGAATTTAAAGTTATTCTGACCTGTATATATTGAATACCTGTTCCAAAAGAACAGCAAAATAACAACAAAAAGTAAAGGGATCCAGTATTGTAAGACAACAGAAACTATTACGCATTAGCAATATTAGTAGCCTGTTAAATTTTTAGGTGTGATAAATGAAATATTATGAACAGACCTGTTGCTTAAGAGCTTTTGAGATATCCCAGAAAACATGAGATGCCAGAGCAGAAAAATATTTACCATATTGATGAGTAGTATAAGACAGTAATCATACTGTTCCCCATAGACATGTCTCCCACAGTCACATCTTACTGGGAATGCAGGAGGAGAGGCGAGCAGTGGGTGAGTGTGAGGGACAGAGATGTTTGTTTATCTTAAATGACACTAAAACTCAGAACTATGGCAGATATAGCCTAGGAAGAGAAAGAATGTGAGGACCTAGAGGAGATCATACCTACAGGATTCTGCTTAGGTAGTGACTTGGTTATCCGTAGATTTCTGCAATGACATGTTACTCTTTAGATGAGTTAAATACAAGATGAGAAGAAGTAGACAGTGAATTAAGGAAGTCTGTAAATAAAAGTGAAGTAGGGACCTATCATAGAAATCCAGAAAATGCTTTTCCACCAGATCTTCAGTCTAACCAGCCCTAATCAATACAGCTGCTTATGTGTAAGCAAAGTTGCTTTATGGCCAAGGAAAGAATGTAGGCCATGTCCCTATTCAGATTTTAATTCAATTATAGAATTTGATCAGTATAGTTGCAGAAGATTGGATGAAGGACACAGGCATTTTGGGGGTACTTATAGCTCTAGTTTAATTCTTCAAAACTATCAGTTGTTAAGATGGCATGACTCTACTTGTACAGAAAACGTTGCTTGAGACTCCATATATCTCTTTGCTGCTTTTGTAATAACTCTGGAAAGAGAGGGATGTGATTAAAGGGAATACATGGATGGCACAATGTTACTTTGTTAGCAGATCTGAAGTGGGGCAGTATTCACCATGGGCTGTGTGGCACATATCATGTGAAATAATAATAGTTTAGCACACCATTCTGATAGAGTGGGAGTTTGAAGGCCAATTAGACAGAATAATTTTTTCTAATGTGTCAAAATAATGCAAGTAGTTGCACTAAATAAATTCCTGCTGGTGCACTGCTGTGAAAATGGAATGATTAATAGCCTTCAGTATTATTCTCACTTAGTTTGAGACACAGTGGACTAATATAGATCTCCAGAAAAAATACTTTTCTATATGCGTTATAGAAAGTCTCTTTTATTTAACTGCTTTCTTGGTGTTTTGTACAACCCCCCAAAGTTACTTTATTTTTTCCATTTTCAAATTTAACATAAAACCACAGGTCCTACAACTGGGCATAGGTTTTGATATTAAAACCTATAATAATTTTCACACATATAAATAGCAACCAATATGATTACCACCAATGAAATTCTCACAAAAACCTGAACAAGTCATGTTTTATAGAAATATCCAATTGTTTTTAACTGCAATATTTGTTCCATGACTCTCAAACAAGAAGTAACATTATGAAAGATGAAGTAGAGATATGGTTTAGCAGTTACAGCACTTTCCAAACAGCCTTAAGAAGCAAAAATAGAGAGTCCCTAGAGCAAGTTCTAATTGAATAAAAGACTCTGTCTCAAAAGGATAAGGGGGAAGAGAAATAAAAAATTCCCACTATAAGCCTTGCATATCTACACAAACAGGCATACAAGTGTGTTGGGGACCCAAAGCCCCTGTCATCTCAGTCTCCATCTTGCCCCTGGGCCATCACCTATTAACTAACACTCATTTGTTTCTTCTACTATCTTGCTTCTTTCTGTTCCCATAGCTCACTCAAGACACTTTACAACAGGGACACTCAGGACATTTTTACAGTAGGGACTCTCAAGAAATTTTATAATGGGGGTTCTCCAGACATTTTACAATGGAGACATTCCTTTGACATCAATGTGTTACCAAGTGATAACACGGGTTTGGCCTGTGCACCTGATGAAATACTATTTGTGGTTTCCAGCTTTATAAACCCCCCATTTCCCTAGAGTAAACTGAGAATTGAACAGAATTTTTGTCTTGTATCCTTCCTTTGAGTCTCTTGATCCCAAATTTGTCATTGTTGATCCCTTTCCTCAAGAACCCTGATGTTTAAGTCCTGCAGGTTGGAGCACAAGTGTACATGCACACACATGCATGTGAGGCCATACACATATGAACATACATACACATGTGTGTGCACTCCACATACTTGTATACATTAAAAGAAGAAGCATAATTTTTCAAAGAAAAATAAATTAAAAGTTGAATATCAGTGTCAAAAAAAAACATAACATTAAACAGACACACATACTGAATGGGTAGTATTTATATATTTAAGTGCACACACATGTGCATGTGTGTGTGTGTATGTGTGTGTGTGTGTACAAATATGCATGCTAGTACTGGGGGATCCCAGATGAAGGCATAAAGCATCAGATCTCCTGCTGCTGGAACAGAGTTGGTTACAACTGCCTGACTTGGGTTCTAGGAACTGAACTCTGATCCTCTTCAAGAACAGCACATGATCCTAAACACTGAGCTTTCTCTTAAACTACAGAAGGTTTCTTTCTTACAGAATTGTGTTAGTTACCTTTCCATCACTGTGACAAAATTCTGGGAATGAGATTTAAGCAGGAGAAAGCTTTATATTCTTAGTAGTTTACAGTGTTTTATTTTATTTTTTCTAAGATCCGCTTGATCTACTGATTCAAGCCTGAAGCAGTGGGAAGCAGAATGTTCCAGAGAATGGAGTGGGTGGTACAATGCACCCCTCAAAGGTATGCTCACTGACCTATTTCCTACAACAAGATCCTGCATTCAAATAGCAATCCAGATGTAAAACCATCAATCCTGTAACCTATGTGTTAACCCTTTCATAACCCAGTGGCTTCTCAAGAGTCCCGCCTGAAATGTAGGGGAGAACACTTCATATCCCAAGCATAACAGGAACAGAGTTATACTGTGCTGTTTTGTGGTTTGGTTTGGTTTTATGATAATTTCTTGATATAAAGACCATGGTAGTTTCAAATACAGGATCCTTTCAACTCAGACTCCCAAGTGCTAAGATTGCAGGCATGGGCTCACACATGCTTTGGTTATCCCTCATAGTTTGTTAATTTAATAAGCCTGAACTTTCTTACATACTGTTATATGAAATGTTTTGCTTGAATACATATGCATTAGTCAGTTATTTCAGCACATTCACACTACAAAAAATATGAAAATAAAATATAAACAAAGAGATATCGATTTTTGCTAATCATGCTTTGGCTTTAGTATGTCCCCCGAAGAGTGTATATTGACATTTCAATCCTCAGTACATCAGTGTTAGAAGGTAGGCCTTTAGGAAAGTAATTAGGCTGGTAGTTCTTGCCCTCTGAGATGCATTAATGCTTCTGTGAGGGTTCCTTACCTCAAGTCTGAGTTATTCATGGGAGATCAAAATCAGTCTCCCTTCATCCACATCTGCTTCTCTCTGAACCTCTGTCTCTGTCTTGCCATCCCCTTCTCTCTCTCTCTCTCTCTCTCTCTCTCTCTCTCTCTCTCTCCCAGTTTTGTTCTGTCTGTCTCTCACTCCTTCTTCATATCCCAAGCAAAACAGGAATGGAATTATACTGTGCAGTTTTGTGGTTTTGTTTGGGTTTATGATAATTTCTTGCTATATGTAGTGGCTATTCCTGGTTGTCAACTTGACTATATTTGGAATGAGCTACAATCCAGATTTGGAAGGCTCACCAGTGACCCTATAGAAGTCTCTGATCTGGACCTTGGTATGGAGGTCTTGATAGCATACCGGCTATGGATTCCAGAAGATTAAGACAGAGAGTTCTCCNATTCACAGCTACTACTGAACCATTGTTGGGAATTGGACTGCAGACTGTAAGTCATCAATAAATTCCTTTACTCCTTAAGTTCTGTGACTCTAGAGAACCCTAACTAATACACTATAAAGACCAGGGTAGTTTCAAATACAGGGTCAGTCCAACTCAGATTCCTAAGTGCTAAGATTACAGGCATGGGTTCACACATGCTTTGTATTTCTTCTGTATCTCATATTTCTTGGCCTTTTAAAGCATAACCCAATTGATTTATGTCCTCTATGCAATTAATTTTGTGTAATTCCCTCAGAAGAAAATCTGCAAATGTTATAAGCCGGAATACAGATTAATAGTCTCATTTCAAAGTTAATTTTCGGAAAGCTGGAGTTTTGACATGTCAACTAAATATTAAAAAAGCAACCTGTAGATAATAAATTGCATGTTATTTAGCATTTCAAATGAAGAAATATAATGGAAATATGCCCTTACTCACTTAGAAATTGGTATTAGTAGCTTTTCATAGCCCCTAAAAACAAGTGATGTCCATTGGTACATAGGAGGGCTCTCAGTGGGATACTGACCAAAGGCTTGCATTTTCTTGGCCTAGTATGCTGTAAAAAAATCTTTAAATATAGACTAAAAAAGGTGCCCATAAAAAATACAAACATCTCATAATCTTATATGGCTGTCTTTGCTTTTTAAAATTTTCACATAAAACTGAATCATTGTAAAAAGTAAGCAATTTTTCATGTGAAAATATATAGCAGATAGAAACAAAATTTGAAGTTTATAAACATTTTTATAGTAAATGAACTACTGAGTATGTTTAACCTTTTTGATATTAGCCCTATTTTCCTTATGATTTGACTTTGTATTATTACATCACAGCCTGTTGGGTCTCATCACAGCCATAGGAAGGACAGCAACACAAAGGCAATTAAATAACAAGATGGCAATAGGCACATACCCATATAAATGACTCATTCACTTAATAATATAGTCCTTTTAGCAAGTAATGCAAGCTTATGTGATTAATTATTAATTGACAAAGAAAAAATAAGAAAAATAAACATCCTTATTCTGCTTTTATTATATATTGATTACATGGTATGCCCGTATTTTAAATATTTATGTTGTCATTTTATATGTTAGTATTAATTTAACTACTCTTGATAACTTTCAAGCAAGGCAAAAATAGGTTATTTTTGAGTAATGACATTAGAACTTCTTGTCTCACTGTTATATAATTTATTATCCAACCATTTCTCTCAATATCTTAAAATACACTCAAGATTTGGAGGTAGAAGTTGCTTTCTTGAATACTGAAATGTTTAACTTCCAAATAATTAAAAGCATTTAAATGGGTAATATTTCTTATATGGCATACTCAAATTGTGGACAATGTTAAGGTAAAATTTCAGTGTTTACCTGCATTTTGGGCTGTAAGAAAAAGTTTTGTAGATACAGTAAACATAACATAGTGGAGTGTATTTACCACATGTACCTACAGTAATGGGTTCATGAATAATCAGCTAATGGTTCTACTTTAAATGTAAAAGGCTCAGCACTTGTAGATAATATAATACCAATAGATACAACAAGCATCAATCTTTTGATCTACAAAAGCGACTTCCACTACATCATGTTAGATGAGGACGGAGTAAAGGCAGATGAGCAGAGACAGAGGGCATGTTGTGGACTGCCTGAATCCTGCCTGTCATCAATAAATGAGAGCATCTCCCCATCGAGATCTCAGCCGCATGGGAAGAACCAGCACCTTGGCTGCAGCTGAGGAAGGGCTGTGCCCCTGTTTTTAATCATTAGATTTTAAGTATATCTGTCCTGCTGTTAACTTTAAATGTTCATGATTTACTACATAATTGGCAATGGTGATATTTTATCTGATATTATTCACAGAAATGATTGTACTTTATGTCATATATACTAACTTTTGGCATTTGGGTGTCAGACTGATGATAGCTTCATAAACCAAATTGAAATGTTATTCTTCTTTGTCTAGATCCTGAAATAGTTTATAAGGTGAACATCATATATTCTTATAGGTGAGAGTGTAGACTCTTCTTTCAGAATCATTTGGAGGATGTGTTTGGAGTTTGTGTATGTGTGCATATATTTGATGAATTTATAGAAGAAGATATTGTAATGAGCAGTTTAAAACATAGCTTACCAAATGATTTCACCTTCAAATTCTTGACTCTGGAAGTCTAGTAAGGAAGAGATTCCCTTATATATAAAGTATAAAAAAAAAAAGAAATTAACACTGAAAAATGTTTCGAATTTGTGCCCACACACCACCCAAATACTAGTTTTATAAATGCCTTTTCTACAGAATGGGGCCATTTGCTATCAGTGATCACACTTGGATTTTGTTTTTAAATACACCCGCTAAGATGGCCTCTTTCCTTGTTGGTTTTTGGCAGATGGATGAAGCTAAAGTTTTACTGTATGTAGACTGCCTCTTTCCAGTTCTGTTTTGCCTGTTGCCTGTTTGACAGGAACAGGACAATAATACAGTAAAATCTGTGGATTCTTTGCATCGCCTCAGGTAAGATATGATTTCATTTTTTTCCTTTTTCTAATAGTCATTATTATTTTTTTTTTTAGATTTTTTTTCCTCGTTCCCGTCAACCCTACTCGCTCTGGTCTGCCCCACTCGCTCCGGCTGCCACCGTTCGGCCCGCTTGCTCCTCCGGTTGGTCCCACTTGCTCAGTCCCTGCTCTCTCCGGTCCAAGGATTCATTTATTATTATTCATCGTACACTATAGCTGAATTCAGACGCACCAGAGGAGGGCGTCATATCTCATTACGGGTGGTTGTAAGCCACCATGTGGTTGCTGGGATTTGAACTCATCACCTTTGGAAGAGCAGTCGGGTGCTCTTACCCGCTGAGCCATCTCACCAGTCCCGTGATTATCTTTTACTTTATTTATTTGGTTTTGCTTTAAGATGTGTCTTTCATAGTTCATGCTGCCTTCAAATTCATTACATCATCAAAGCTAGTGAACTCCTGACCCTCTTGTCTCCTCCCAAGTACTGTGATTTTTGGTGTATACCACCACCCCTAACTTCTTGTTTCAGTTAAAATGATGTCTTATAAGATTGTTCACTGTAATTTATTTTCACATATATGTATGTATATGTTGGTAAGTTTCTCTTTTCTTTTTGAGATATTTGTCTTATGTGTATAAGTGTGTGCCTGAATGTATGTCTGTACATCATGAGCGTGCTGTCTTAAAGCAAAACCAAATTAAAAAAAAAAAAGTCGTACTCTCTCTCACCTTGAATATGGTCTTATAGCAAATCCTATCAGTGATCCAGAGTATAAATTTCTCCCACCATCTCTGCCTTAGTTATGGTTTCCACTGCTCTGAAGAGACATCATGACCAACTATTATAAGACCATTTAACTGGGTTGGCTTACAGGTTCAGAGGTTCAGTTCATTTTCATCAAGGCAAGAGCATGGCAGCATCCAGGCAGTCATGGTGCAGGAAGAACTGAGAGCTCAACATCTTCATCTGAAGGCCTCTAGGAGAATTGTGGCTTAGAAGGATGGTCTCATTGCTTACCCCTACAGTGACACACTTCCTCCAAGAAGGAGATCCCTCCTAATCGTGCCACTCCCTGGGCTAAGCGTATTCAAACCACCACAATCTCCACTACCAACCTTCCATTTCCTTCTTGTTCCTCTCCCACATCCACTTCTATGTGTGTCATGCAATCTTCTCCACCAGCAAACCCATGTTCAGAATGGGGTCTAGAGTGATAAAATGCACAGCCATGAGTATTCTCAGGCTGCAGAAGAGGCTTGCCTCTAGTGTCCTCCACTGTGGGAAGAAGAAGGTCTACTTGGACACCAATGAGACCAAAGAAATTGACAATGTCAATTCCTGTCAGCAGATCAGGAAGCTGACCAAATATGGGCTGATTATACAGAAGTCTTCTCAGGAGATTCAGTGAATCTAAGAAGATTGACTGCCATATGTATCACAGCCTGTCCCTAAAGGTTAAAGGGAAGGTATTCAAAAACAAGTGGATTGTCATGGAGCATATCTACAAACTGAAGGCAGACAAGGCCTGCAAGAAGCTACTGGCTGACTGTGTTGAAGCTAGCAGGTCTAAGACCAAGGAAACACAAAAGTGCAGGGAGGAGCGCCTCCAGGCCAAGAAGGAAGAGCCTGTCCAAGGAGGAAGAGATCAAGAAATAAAGTTTAACCTCGAGTCTGTTCATAGTGGCCTGGCTGTAGCCTCACATGGATCAGTTATTAAAATAAAGCAAGCCTTTGTCCATTGCTCTTTTAAAAAAGAGAGACAGAGATTCTTGTTTTATCTCTGATCAATAGCTCAAGGGGGTGTTCCTCATGCCTGTCTCTGTTGATTTTGTTAGATAGAGCATGGTTCTTGGAGGTGGGGCATACCATCAACTTAAGTAACTGTTGAAAAAAAAAAGAAAAGAATACACACACATAAGTGTATGAACACATACATATACACTGTATATTTTAAGTAAGCTTGTAAAATGATGTGTCCCTGTGTCTTCTTAAAGTCTCTTGGTGTTATTTAATTCTACTTCACCCTCACTCTCTAGTACAAATCTCCATTATCCATTTCAAAGCAACTGTATTCTACTATGCCCTCTCTTTAGTGCCCCCTTCCCATGGTCTCTTTCTGTTTTTTCCTGGCTTTGTTGTTGTTGTTGTTTTGTTCTTGTTACTTCAGGTTATATAATAACATCTAAAGATTCAAAGCTAAGATCCACAAATAAAGGGGAACAGGTGGCATTTGTGTTTCTGGACTGAGATTACCTCACTTAGGATAGTATATTCCAGTTCTATCCACTTACCTGAAAATTGCATCATTTCAATTTTATTTAGTATTCCAATGTGAATAGGTGTTGTGATAATTTGAAAGAAAATGACCCTGATAGGCTCACAAGGAGTGGAACTATTAGGAAGTGTGACCTCGTTGGAGAAGGTGTGGCCTTGTTGGAGGAAATGTGTCACCTAGGGGGAGCTTTGAAAAGCTCAAGCCAGGCCTAGTGGCTCACTGTCTCTTCCTGCTGTCTACAGATCCAGGTGTAGAACTCTAAGCTACCTCTCCAACACTCTTTTTGCCTGATTTCAATCATTCCTGCTATGATGATAAGCCTCTGAATTGTAAGCCAACCACAACTAAGTCTTTTCCTTTGTAAGAGTTTCCCTGGTCATGGTGTCTCTTCACAGCAACTAAAACCAGTACAATATTTCATTTTCTATTCTTCACTTGAAGGTCCTTTAAGTTGTTTCGATTCCCAATTATCGTGAACAAAGTGATGAAGATGACTGATAAATTTTCTATGTACTAGAATATCAATTCTCTTGTGTAAATACCTTGCATCTTCAATTGCTAAGGATGTTGTAACAGGTGGTGGTTATTACAAAGGATACCACCTTATCACAATGCAAAGAATAAGTGATTTAGGGGTATCCAACTCCAGCTGATATATCTGCAATGCTGCCCTTACACCTAAAACTCAGGGAAAATAGTCAATGGGGGTAGAAAGATAATAGAAACCATAGCCCATAATATCTACTACTACACAGTATCTCTTAAATAGAACAGGAGAAGTGTACTCTTTAAATTGCAATCATTTGGTTACCTGAACTAGACTGACATAATGATAATCACCAGTAGATATACCAACACTAACAGAGAAATTCCCCAAGGCTCTACCCTATATAAAGAGCTACGGGTGGCCAATGACTACTGAGAAGGCTAAATAAGTTTCTTCTATGAATGACCTACCACCAAATAGGTTTTTCTAATCTGAAGTGGTCAGTCTTGGGCATATATATATATATATATATATATATATATATATATATACAAGCAATGATAAATTGACTCAGTGATTGTATGTTGTAGAAATTATTTAATTGCAACCGGGGGTTTCTACCATGCCTTTGACCCTTTACACCTAAAAATCAGGGAAAATAGTCAATGGAGGTAGAAAGATAATAGAAGCCATAAGCCCACAATATCTACTACTACACCGTATCTCTTAAATAGAACAGGAGATAAAAGACACACACAACCTTTATATTTACAATAAGCCTTAAACAGCACAAGAGCTGGGTGAGTACCTACCCTCCATGTTGTTGGCATCAACTTTCCTATCAATAATCCTGAGTTACTTCTTACTACTTACTATGTTTCATTTAGACTGCTTTTAACTCCAATGGGCCAGCCCTCAGGGCCATATTTTTATGGCTCCTACTGCACCTTTTACTTCTCCTCAAGGTTCTCTTTCAAATCCTATCTTCAAATACCTAAACTCCACCTATGATTCTTCTGTTCAGCTATTGGTTGTTTCCTAATAGTTGCAGAAATTCCCCTTAAAGAAGGTGTAGGCATATATCATTTTTTGCATCTTTAATGCTAATAATTTCATGTTCTTCAGTTTTCATGGTGTTTACAAATTTTGTTTCTGAAGCCCTAATGTTTAAACACTAATTTAGACTTACAACTTCATATTTAAGTCATACAAGTTATCCAAATATTTAATTTAACGTTAACTTTGAAACAATAGACCTCCATTAAGTTTCTGAAATGAAAGTTTTGATGTGATACTTTATGTTGTCATGGTGAATTTGTTTTCTCTTTTGATCATACCAAATATCTGGTTTATAAGCAAAATTATCTCTGTTCTGGACAAATCAGTCTCTATATCTGCTGTACAGGGGTCATACGGAGACTTCCCTTTGTTTGTCTTTTGGTTCAAATTTAACCCTTTTCTAGAGGTAATGCTTTAGTAAATCCTCACTTTGCTAAAGCACATCCTCAAAGCAGCCTCTCATTCTCTTATGAATGCAAGCTACTGAGAGGGTTTTTCTTGTTTGTGTGCATATGATTGCAGGACTGACCAGTTGGCACTTCGTTTTGGGTAACCTGGTTGGAGTCTCATCCCTGGCAGAGGTTAATGCTTTCTTTCTCAAGCAGGCATCAGTTGCCTGAAGGTCTTTGTCTAGAGTTGAGACTCCATGAACATCCCATCAGCATAATGCCTGAAGATGGGGAAGAAAGTTTGTAAGAGCCAGAGTACCAGTATGCCTGCTGTGAAGCATTCTTTTACAGAAATAGATGCACAAACAAGATCTAAACAAAGGCTGTGCCAACCGGTCTTTCTTGAATGGTCCACATCCTCCCTTAATCAGTACGTGTTTGTCCCTCTTGTAAGGTTTGTTGTTTTGCTCTGTTTTTCTTTGATAATGCTTCCTCCCAGAATGTTTTATGTATTTCTATGCTTTAATCTTGGTTTGAACTTTATAATCAGTCAAATATCTCTCAACCTTAGTTTTTTTTTTCTCTCTTAGATTTTTCTTGCTCAAAATGTAATGTTTTTTTCCTACCAAACTTCATATATGTGATGAGATTATACATTTTGTTTCTGATAGTTTTTATTGTCTTTTTCTAATTGCTACTTTTACCTAACATGTAATTATTTCTATGGTGGAAATATCTGAGTGAATGTCTAAAGAGAGTACACTATTTACTTTAATGTTATTTTATTTTTTTGGAAATTTCTTGCTTCCCAGTTGGGACAAACTTTTAAATTTTTATATTGACTTCTTATTTTCATATATCTTGAATGTCACTTATAAAGATAAAGTGAATAAAACGTTGGTTGTTAGTTTATAAATAAGAGTAAAGAGTTCTTTCTTTCTCCGAATAAAAATTTGGCTGACTCTAAGGGTAATGAGTCAGACAACCAGCTTTCAGTTGGAATACACTTAAAACTCCAAAATTAGCAAGGATTTACATTGGGGTGCCAACAGCTGAATTAGCTGCTTTTTATCTTTTCAGAGATTTCTATTGAGTTATTTAGAGCATTGTGCTCACTTGGAGAATTCTGGGTGTATTCTCATACTAAGTTGTTCTGTGTGCAGAGGTTTGGGCAGAGGTGTGGAGTGCCTATTGCTCTATAACACATGACATTTCCATGTTCAAGTCTGAATTCTCCCCTCTTCTTCTTTTTGTCAGGATTGTATAATGGACTTCCACAGCTTGAGCTGCCTGTTGGCATCCTTAGTTCACTGTTGTCTTCCATAAAGTTGGGGCAGCATTTAGTCTGCTGATACCCTGCGTTTTAGTCCTGCTTATGAAGGCAGTGTCAGCCATTTCTAATAATTCTCTTGTTTTAATATTCTGGCATTGATGGATTTGAGCTCATAGCCTTCATCTATGCTGTTGATTAAGCATGGCTAATGTATTGCCTCGGCTTTTTGAAACCATAACAAAATCTTTGACTGAAATGGTTTATGAATATTAATAATAAAATTCTAACAAAAATTATTAGAGGATCTCAATATCATTATCCTTTCTGCACCTCACAGTAGACTGCAATCCATGCAGTTTTGCATTCCTCAGATCTAATGCATTTAAAACACAGAGATGGCACTTCTAAAATCATGGTTCCAAATGTATTGCGATGTTTATAAAATAGTTATCTGGCTATCATGGAGTACTTTGTGTGGGTAGACAAAGCAAAAATTAGAAGGCTTAGTATTATTAAGCAACAACAATAACAACACACAAACCCACCCTGTTCCAAATTAAAATTGTCTTTGTATTTGTGAGGAGTTACCAGCTGGAATTAATGGTATGGTTTTCTTTGTAGAAGCAAAGAATGACAGCCAAATTCAAAGAGAAGTCACACCACACATTCATGAGAGAAGATTTTCTCCTTTGCAAATGTTCATATTGTTCTCTGAGTCTTTTTCCAATTATGGAGTTCAGAGAGCATGCAGGATGTAGACAGAGATTTGCTATCTTCACAGCACGGTCACCACAGTGGTATAGATTCAGGGTCACCAGACTGCAAATGAGATCTTCAACTTGAAAGTGTGTAAGATCTCTCTCCTCCATCTCTCCCTGTCCTTCCTTCTTTCCTTCACTTTCCATACTATTGAAATAAAGGAAAGCAAATGGGTGGTTTTAATGTTTTAAGAACAAAATTAAACCATTAATTGAACATTCACACTGACATTAATTCTTACATTGCAGCATGTCTGTGAATTTGACATTATTTGAAAAGCTAGCTAAACACATATTAGTTTCCATTTCTCCTTTGGACATGAAGTGCTATTGATGGATGGAGCAATATTTGGAATCTGTATCAGTAAGTTCTGACACACACATGCAGAGTTTTATTCTCTGGTCTTGTAAAAAGAATTGTAAAGAGGCGTGAAGGCCTCACAGAACCTAATTGGCTATGTTATAATTGGGCCCAGGAGACAAATCAGCCCACTGCAGCTTCCAGTTTTTCTTTGGAGTACAACAAAACTCACTCCTTTCTTACTAGTTTCATTCCTATTTGGTTTTAGCATCAACTTAAATTGTAAAGATGCTAGTACTAAAATATTTCTGAGGGAAAATTTATGTAAACATCATGGGAAATGAAGGTACTTGGTACAACTGATTCTATTTTTGTGAAGTGTAATTTTTGTTGTTTATGTTTATCTTATTGACTAATTGGCCAATTTGATATTATCTAATTAGTATTTAAAACACCTTGAATGGTGTAGGTATAGAAGTTGCAGAATTGGTAATTATAAAATCTTAATCCAAGATTATTTACATGAGTGAGCATAGGAAGCTGCACTCACTGACTTGAGATGAAGTGGTTGTTTGTACCAGGCTTGATGCTTATGTTCTGGATAGTGTTCCTGCTGTTTGGTTTTTCTCTAATGTCAAACGTTTAAACATTGTTTTATACATCATTTCTCATTCATTATAAGAAGAGTAAATGAGCTTGTGTCATGGTTTGTAGCATATTTGTTAATGAGCTGAATTCTTTTCAGTGCTCCCTTTCCCAAAATTTCATGTTTCCTTGTTCTGCTACCTAACATGGAACTCATCATATTTGTATTAATAATCTTTTTTTTGTAATTAAATTGTTTTCGACAATTTCTTAAATTCTGTTTTTCTCACTTTGTAAGAATTCTATAATACAACTCATGATCTATTAGCTCTTCTGTATGCATTTGTAGACTGTGTGTGTGTGTGTGTGTGTGTGTGTGTGTGTGTGTGTGTGTGTGCATTGTGTGAACAGATGTGTGCAGATGTGCAGAAGCCAGAGGAAAGTCTCAGTGTTTGGTTATCAGTCTCCTTGTTCCCTTGAGACAGCAGGGTGTGTGGCTGAACCTGGAGCTTACAGTTGTTAGAGGTGCTTGTTTGTGTATGCTTGTTTTTTGCTAATGATCTCCTTGACTCTGCCATCGTGAGTGCTGTGTTACAGGAATGTCTGAAGCCACATCCAGCTTTGACATGGGCTCTGGGTTCCAAGCTGTCTCATGCTTGTACAGCACGGGATGCTGACCACTGAGCCATCCCTCCAGCCTTCTATTCTATTACTTCTTGTTCTCCACCATTTAGACTGAATTACCAAGGCTTGCATTGACTGCTGTTGAATTTATGCTTTAGTTATCTAGTTTTTAATTGTTTTGAACAGTATTGCTTTTAAGAAAGGTGGTGAAAAATAGGAAAGAAAATATGGCTAATTTGCCACAAATAATTTTATAAATCTAAGCACAGAGAAGAACTAATATGTATAGGACAATTTTTGTGTTTCAGGAGATGATGGAGAAAATAAGCTTGCACTGTATATGAATATGGAAGTGACTAAACTATTCTAAGTAAATTCAATAACATTTGCAAGCTAGATGATTAGGTGGTTCAATAATTTGAAATACCTGAAGTCAGAAGATGACACCATGTCCTCTGGAAACCTCTTAAATTTTATCACTTTCATAACATAAATTTACTCTAACTTTCTTAATATTTGTTTGGGGTGTACTTCTATACAGCTACCAATTTCAGAGACACAGCATTTTGAAACTAATGGCATCAGATCATGACCAAAACCAAAGCAATTTTCTCCCAAAAGCAGTCAAACAGTGGCTTGTTCATACTTTTGCCACCTGTCGCTACCTTCCTCTCTTAGTCCATAGTCTTTGCTTTCTGTTTGGAGCCTATTCTTATGCTGCCAGAGCCTCGTCTTTCACCCACATACATCCTGCTGCTTTGCAGGTAACCATGACAATGTTCCACAGCACTGAGGTTATGAGACATATAAGATGCTGCCATGCTGTCTTAGATTTATTAGCGAGCACACCTTTCCCAAAATATACACAAACAAATATCAAATTAAAGTCATATGACATTTTGAAAGTCTCTGAACACCGTACTCAATTGGCTTAATGAGTAGGAAGAAATCAGGATGCCTTTGCTAGGGCTGAGTGAAAGCATATGACTCCTTTCTAACACAAAACTGGAATCTTAATCTTTTTCTAAGTTTATTTTAAAATTTCTTTAATATCTACCTCCTTAAGATTCATATTAGTAGAAATGTTTGGCAAGTAAGAACAGCAACAAAGATGAAAGTAGATATAGTTCCTTATTTGTAACTTAAAAGAAAAATGCAAGTACTTGTAAATTGCATAATGTTTATAATCAGAATCAATGACACAGCATGAAGATAGCAGTTAAGGATTGAGAAGATCAAGATTCAATATGATATCTAAATTATACTGCATGTAGAAGAGGGTCTGCATATTTGGGTGTTTGAATGACTTCCATAATCTCAAGAGGATAAAACAGTTTGTGTAAGATGATACAACACCATCCAACAACATTTATTACCAATGTTAATTTTAGCATTTGAATGATACTCACTTATTCTACTGTAAAACTCTTGGACAATACTAAAATTCCCATGAATCAATAACCACAGTGGTAGTGGTCACTGGGTCATCTTTTGGGAGATTTACAATATATCCATTAAGGGCACATGGTGACTCCTATTTACAGGTTTACATACTATCTCTTTCTTTCTTAGTCTGGCCTATCTGTGGAGCACCCGTTCATTGAATTGTGATAAAAGTATAAATCCTCCTACAAATGAGTCTTTCATCATTTTACCATTAATGGAAGCACTTAGCTAAACACAGAATAAACAAACATATCAGACCTTATTGAACATATCAGTCAGTATTTCAGACCTTCATGAATGTATAATTGAACTGGTATTGTTTATGTCTTATTGAGAACTTTCTGTAAATGTTTCTTCTGTTACTAAAGTGATGAACATTTGAATATAAATATAGATGTACACTTTCCTAGATGTGCCCAGTGGATGAATATGACCAAGGCCTAATTTTTAAGTAATGCATGCAATGCTCAGCCCATTCTTGGTCTTTCCTCTACCTTTGCTTATTTCATGCTATATCTTAGTAACAATGAAGTCAGTGTTGCAGGATTTCCCTGTCCAATTACATTGGGGCAGAGGAAGGCCTGTGATTGGACAGGGGAAGGGAGGCAGAGCTAAGCATTGCAGAGAGAGGGAGCCTCTCAGAGGAGAGAGAGAAAAGAATGGAGGCCAACATGATGGTACATAAAGTTAAAATAATCGGGATAAAGCTTTTATCATTATCAATTGGCTCTGAAATTACTGTATTGACATCTTGTAAATTGTGGTTTTATTCAGCCATAGATCTGATTGGTTAACAACAAGCTTTAAGAGTCTTGATTTTACCGGGTTACTGGGTATTGTGACATGTAACCATGAGGTTGGCGGTTCCATTGGTTATTGCTATGTGGGGCAGAGCTGGTGGGACCCCGCTGGGACATAGTGTTGTCGGTGATGACACACAAAGCAGGGACAGCACATAGTGAGTGAAAATTCTCAGTGTCTGCGCTGTTGGGCTCAAAGTATTAGTCATAGTCACTTTCAATAGGATTGTGGTGTAGTGGTTATAGTAATCATTAAGATGATGAGGACATATTATTCAAAGACAAAATAAGGTATAAAATGGAAAGAAAATACCATTTAAAACATTTTTTAAAACCTTTAGAAGGAAGAAGCCCAAAAGAAACAGACAGACTGAATACAGAGGCAGTGCAGACACAACAGAAAAGCAGACAGAACACAGAAGGTAGTATAGATGTGATAGAAAGCCAGACTAAATACAGAAGGCAGCGTATACACAACTGAAAAGTACTATCTCTGGAAACTGACCAAGGTCTGCAGATGCTGTGAAAAAATTTTGAAAACTTGTGTCTTTAAAAAAAAAATCTTTAAATTAAGAAGAAAAAAAAAGGAGGAGGATGTGAGCTGAGACTGTAGCTTTAATTGTAGAACGTTTCTACCATGGCCAAGGCTTTGATCTCAGATCTGCAAACAAAGAAACATGGGACTGGAATTAGAAAGGGAAAAATATCTATGCAAATAACAGCTAAAAATTCTAATGGTAGCATGCTGCATTACTATATACACAGAGAAAAACATTCCCACCAACCAAGAGTGACATTTGATAATTCATGTATCAAATTCCAAGGATGAGATAGCAATTCTAGACTTTTGTAAACCTGCTAACATTGTCTCAAGACACATAAAACAAAAGCCTGTAGAACTAATGCATATAGGGTATGTGAGACTAACACATATATCACTAACAAAAGAGAGAAAAGTCAGTAGGGGTGGAGAAGATTTATACATTAGTGATAAAATAGACCTGATTGACATACTAATATACATCACACCCACCCTAGAGAATTCACATTCTTTTCAAGCTCACACAACAAGCTCATACAACAAAATTGACCATGTTCTCAGGTAAGCAAATGTTCAAAGGAACTGAAAGAACATGAATACTCTGATCATGGAGCTGTGGACAAAAAGAAAAATCCCCATAGATGTGTGGATTAAGCAATGACATAGAAATCTGTATCAAAGCAAAAAAATCATAACTAAAATTTGGAAACTATTCTTAATAGTAATAATGAAAAACTTCATATCACATCATATGGCATATGACAGGTGGCACATTTAGTGAAAATTTTATAAAGGGAAAATAAAGACTGAACAAGCAATAACCTGGCATTAGCTCAAGAAGTGGGTAAGACACAGAGCTGTGATTCTAAGTGGGATTTCTCATTAAAAGGAATCAGAAGGCTTACCCTTTTAGGAGAGTTCAATTCCTAACTTAGGGCAGGAAACGTGCAGGAGAAGCCTGAGCTATCCTGCTGTGCCTAGAGGTAATAAGGATGCCAAAGCCCCTGGGATTCCAAAGCATGATTTGAAGAGGTTTGGGGATGATAACCTTGTATGACAAATTCCCTGTGCAGCCTTATTGATGAGACAGAGAAAGAAAGAAGCTCTGTGGACTATGAAAAAGCTTATAGTTGAAGGGGGTGCTGATTCATAAATGGAGAAAGAAAAATAACCTAGTTTGGAACTCACAAACTTAATAACTAATGCAGGAAAACATCATTGACTGGTGCCAAGCCATTCTATAAAAAAGGGCTAAGGAAGAAAACAAATGCTAGTCTCTAAACTTTATCCACAGATAACTTATCAGTTACAAAGTTGTAGGTTTTTACATTGAAATAATCAGATTGTCACTGTTTTAAACAAGTGATCAAATTTAGTCTGACAAAATGCTAAACCACATGATATTGTGTACCTAAAACTTTGAATAAGAAGTATACAACACAGCCTGAGAAGTTTCCTTACCAGGAAATTGTCTGATTTGAATCTAATCGTGTGGAAAGCTGAAAGACAAATACAAAATGAGGAAAATTCTGTTAGGACAGCTAGCCCCGACTCCAATAAAGCAATCAGTGTCATAAAAGGCAAAGGTAATCTAGATTAAGAGAGACAAATGAGTCCAGACAGCCAACTATAGTGTGTCAGCTCTCACTGCATCTGGAAAAAATCAAGGAGCTGCAAAGATATTTTGAGAGTTAGGAAATTTTCATATTTTGACTCATAAAATTTTTGTTCATTTTCTTTCATGTAAAGTGTGTGTGTGTGTGTGTGTGTGTGTGTGTGTGTGCACGCACGCGCGCGCACACACTTGGATGCATGCTGGTGTAACTATGGCTAAATCGGCTTGCATCAACATAAATTAACTATGACGTAGTTCTGGATGTTAGAAATCTAACATGGATCTCATCTTGCTAAAACTGAAATATGAAAGGCTATGCTTCCTGCAGAATGTTCCCAGGAAAAACTTATCCCTGCCTCTTTCAGCTTTTAGAGGATGCTGACATTCTTGTCTCTGTGTCAATGTATCTGTCTTCCCAATTAACACTGCTGCATCCTGTTAATCACTATACATTCCAAGCTTCCTCTGACAACAATCAGAATACTGATTTTCTCTCAAAAATCCAAATGGTCCCTGCTGGCAATGGGCAAAGAGACACCTTGTTTGCAGTGGTGTTCGCATAATAGTTTGGGACAGAGCAGATGGCGGTCCTTTGTTCATCCTAGATTGATGGATGGCTTGGTGACCAAAGCTGCCTTATGCCTAGGACTTTGCAGCATGGGAGGACAACAGACAGAGACCTGAAGACCACCATGACACCCACAGACCTGCCCTCCAGCCCCTGGCACAGGTAGGACATAGACACCCACTTGCCACCATACCATGCAGCACAGATGGAGGATGTCACACAGGGGCTCTCCAGCTGCATGGTCAGCCTATAGCATGAACAATCATGAAGTGTGAATAGTCAGATGGGAAAGAAAGAGAAGTAGAACAGCATAAGCATTATGAGGAGCGATGGACTAAAGCTCAAAGATGGAGAGGAGTAGCCTGCTGTGAGTGCTCAGCCATGGCACCTGGATCCATGGTGAGGTCCCATCTGGTGCTGCTGCTGAGGGCTTTTAGCTTGGGAGAGCTATCCCTGTCGCTCATTAGCAGGAGCACTCAGTAGAACAGCTCCTGCACCTTGCCTGGACAACACAGGGATGCAGAGTTGCAGTTGAGCCTGCCTCAGTGGCAAGAGTATGGGAGAGCTGGTCCCACCACTCATCTGCCATGAGGTGGTGTGGGTGAGCAGGAGATGCCTTCCCTCCCTTGCCCCTCACCACCTGTGGCAGTCCAGAGAACTGGCCTGTGTCTCTCTCGCCAGCTGCAGCTCTCAGGAAAGCAGGTTGTGGACCTCATCTAGGCAGCACAGTAAGGCTGTCTCTGGTTGAGGGGGCACAAGTGAGCCAGCCCTGAGGGTATGAGAGCAGGAAAGCTGGCTCAGCCCCTCACAGGCAGCAACACTTTGGAGAGTGGGCCTTGAACCTTGACTGAGCAGCAGAGTGAAGCTGGCTCTAGAGGCCAGGGTACAGGTGAGGACCCCAAAGACAAGAGAGTGGGGAAAGCTGACCCTGCCTCCTGGTGATGGTGGCATTAGGTGGTCTAGCTGGAGCAGTGCTGGAGGGCTTGTCCTGGTGGACCTCACAGGGGAGAGCCAGTGTGCTGACCAGCTCAACTACCACCAGATCCATCGGAGTTAGCTCATCCCAAAATTTATAGCATCTGTGAAGAGTTGGGAAGCATAAAAAGGGCCAGTCCTGCTGATCCAAAGCTGCAGGAGCTCCAGGACACAGCAACAGCAGAATAATAGGAAGGATTCCTGATGAGAATTGAATATTAATGGTGTCACAGAAGCCAGAGATCCTGAACCAGACCAATGACTCATTGCAATGAGCCTTTGCAAATGAAGATGTATGGACAGAGGGATAAACTGGGGACACACTGTGACACACTACAGCTTCCCCGATGAGATGACGAGATGTTTTCTATGTTTTGTTTTGATTGTTGTTGTTTATGTGCATGTGTTTTATTTTGGGTGGGACTTTGTGAGGACAAAGGGCAGATATGAGGCCACAGGAAGATGAGTGGGATTCAGATGCATGACAAGAAAGTCACAAAGAATCAATAAATTACAAAAAAGAAGAAAGAAAGATCTAAGTGGTTACATTGGGTTCACTCAACTAATCAACTAATTTAACCATGTGTGCAAAGTTTTCTTTAACCAGTCTCAGATCATTGCTCATTAAGTTGTGGCGTCTTGGGGGTATAATAAACATTATTGTGCCTCAAAGGTTTATAATGATTATAAGTACTAGTTTGGGAAGTTATTTTTATTTTTTGTAAGAAGCATGCAATTATGAAGAAATGTGTTCATAACAGTCAAAATATTAAAATGGCCAGAGGAAAAGGTGCAGAAAAAGTGTAAGACCCAGAGGTGGTAGATTACTCAAGAGAAATGATGTCTTCTGTGACAGAGCAGGAAGCTACACTTGCGACATGAAACACACGGGAGCCCAGGAGCACAAGCAAGCCAAACCAGGCAATCTCAGCATAGAGAGGCAAGTTGGGCATGAAGGTTCACTGCTGGCTAAGGGGCCATCCACAGTTCTTACACTGTGGGGGAGGAAGCATCATTTTCTTAAAGGTATATCCACCAATAAGGCAACTAGACTGCAGTGGAAGGCTGCACATCCAAGAATATTTGGACAGCACAAATTGGCCTTGATGAGGAAAGATAAGGACACAAAGTGGAGGGGGGGATAGAAAAAGCAAAGGTGAGTCTTGGAAAAGTTGGAGGAAGGAGAGTGAAGGTGATTCACACTATACAAAATTCTCAAAGAATAAAATATTTTTTATGAAGCACATGGTTTTATTATAATATGAGAGGAGCTAATGAAATAATGCATGTGAATGGACTTGTTTTTTTATCTTTATTTTTTATTAGATATTTTCTTTATTTACATTTCAAATGTTATCCCCTTACCTAATTTCACCTCTGAAAAAGTCCCCAATCTCCTTCCCCCTCCCCATGCTCCCCAACCCACCCACTCTACTTCCTGGCCCTGGCATTACCCCACACTGGGGCATAGAACCTTCACAGGACCAAAGGCCTCTCCTCCCATTGATGACTGACTAGGCCATCCTCTGCTACATATGCAGCTAGAGCCATGAGTCCTACCATGTGCTTTCTTTAATCCCAGGGAGCTCTGGGGTTACTGGTTAGTTCATATTGTTGTTCAATATGGGGCTTCAGACCCCTTCAGCTCCTTGGGTACTTTCTCTACCTCCTTCATTGGGGACCCTGTGCTCCATCTAATGGATGACTATGAGAATCCACTTCTGTATTAGTCAGGCACTGGCAGAGCCTCTCAGGTGACAGCTATATCAGGCTCCTGTCAGCATGCTCTTGTTGGCATCTGCAATAGTATCTGGGTTTAGTGTTTTCTTATGGGATGGATCCCCAGGTGGGACAGTCTCTGAATGGTCATTCCTTCAGTCTCTGCTCCAAACTTTGTCTCTGTAACTCCTTCCATGGGTTCCCTCTTTTAAGAAGAATTGAAGTGTCCACACTTTGGTCTTCCTGCTACTTGAGTTTCATGTGTTTTGCAAATTATATCTTCGGTATTCTGAGCTTCTGGGCTAACATCCACTTATCAGTGAGTGCATACCATGTGTGTTCTGAATGAAAGAAAATTCTAAACTTTTTTTAAGGCAGGGATATAGCTTGGTCATAGAATATATGCCACAAAGCCTTGGACTCTTTCCCTAGCACTGGAAAAAAAAACCCACAAGAGAGAAAAGGGATGATAAGCCAACTTTTATTTCTCAGACAATAGTTGACACACTTACTTTGTGATTTTAAGGGGAATTAAACCAAGCAGCTCAATAAAATTGACCTACAGAGAGGCCTGATTAGGATGAGTATAAAGTTGTTCCAGCTGTTTTCTTTTGGGTTTATGTTTTTGATAGGGTAGTAGCATGTATTAATTATACGTAATCAGAGGTGACAGTTTCATGCATGTGCATAGTGCACTTTGATTATATTCATGGTTACCACATGGCCCTTTCTTGTCCTCTCTCATGCATGAGAGTCCACTACCCCTTCCTACCAGGCTTTCTCTCTCTCTCTCTCTCTCTCTCTCTCTCTCTCTTGCTGTCTACAGACACACCAGAAGAGGAAGAGGACATAGGATCCTATTACAGATAGTTGTGAGCCACCATGTGGTTGCTTAGAATTGAAATCAGGACCTCTGGAAGAGAAATTAGTGCTCTTAACCACTGAACCATCCCTTCAACCTCATATTCTCTCTCTCTCTCTCTCTCTCTCTCTCTCTCTCTCTCTCTCTCTCTCTCTCTCNGTCCCCTCCCCCTCCCCCCTCCCTGCTCCCCTGCCCACCCACTCCCACTTCTTGGCCCTGGCGTTCCCCTGTATTGGGGCATATAAAGATTGCATTACCAAGGGGCCTCTCCTCCCAATGATGGCTTACTAGGCCAAATCCTCAGGGAGGAACAGAGATTTGTGACCCCTGCTCCCATGCATGGAGTTGATACAGATTTTTGTTTTAAAACGGGGTAGTCACTTTGCTGGGAATGGAAGCACCTCATAGTTTGAAGGAGACACAGTGACCTTGTTTTTGTCTGTTTAGATAAAATTCTGAAGTGACCTTGTTTTGTCTAAGCCTGTTATCATCTCAGACCGAACGTGTCTGTTACTCCTGAAGAATGCTTATTCTCATTAAGACAGCTGCCCAGCCTTGCTGGACGCTCTAGCCAGCTCAGCCTACAGTGAGTCTTCTCTGTAGCTAGAAGGACAGTCTTTCGTGTTGATGGCTGCCCTTTCCTCTCTTGACTTTCATTATAAATCAAGGCTCAAAAAGTAATGAGGAGTGAGTTCATTTTTCTCTGAGTTACAATTGTTGAAGCAGAATATTTTCTTTAAAAAAAAAAGGTAGCTGAGACTGGGGCAAATGTTTAAAGGAAAATGAATATTATCCTTCGAGCAATAATTTGACGAATGTAATTTATAGGAGGTAGGGGATATGGTGAGTAGCCTCGGGAAGGATATAAATATGAGTAAGACACTGTGGCTGTCTTTTTAAAATTTATACTTTGATCAAATTCTAGATAGATATTTCAAACTTGGACGATTGATTATAAATACAGAGAAAGTCCCCAGGTGCTTAGAAACTAATTTTTTGTTCAAAGCTGGATTCCAAAAGATCAGGTGTGGTAACTTTGAAAGAATTTTCAGGAAAAAAAAAAGCTTTGTAGAATTATTTAGCTTAGTGTATAAGGATTATCAAATTCAAATATTTATCCCCCACAGACTCTCATTAAAGCTGCTACACACTGAGTTGTCAGTAGAAATAAATATATGGCAGAGTTTAACTAAAGAAATCAGTGTTAAATAATATATTAGCCCTGGTCCCCATACGGACAACCAGCCATGAAGTCCTTAGCAGTGGTAGACATTTGCATTGATAGGTGCATGTGATAAAACCAGAATTACTCTGTGCAGATTTGGAAGTCCATGCACAAACTACACATTTCCTAGTGTATTTTTGCAGTAAGTTATGTGTGTAGGTGATGGCTGGAATCTCTGCTGCAGTCTATTGTCATTGCCTTTTTATGTTTAATAAATAAGTCTTCTGAAAGGAAACGGGTCCCATGAGAAAGCATACCATGTAAATATACAGTATCAAAAGCAATTGATATGCAGACAGCCATTAGCATCGTGGGCAATGCCTCTTTAGTAGTTGCCCTTTGGAGGCATATTTGAGAAATTGTCTCAGGGCTCGAAATCTCCACGGTCCTTGGGAGGGAAGATAGTATTTCCCTAGTNAGTCTTCTGAAAGGAAACGGGTCCCATGAGAAAGCATACCATGTAAATATACAGTATCAAAAGCAATTGATATGCAGACAGCCATTAGCATCGTGGGCAATGCCTCTTTAGTAGTTGCCCTTTGGAGGCATATTTGAGAAATTGTCTCAGGGCTCGAAATCTCCACGGTCCTTGGGAGGGAAGATAGTATTTCCCTAGTCTACAACCACTCTGGCTTGCAGCATGGCTAAGGTTTTCAGCCTCTGAGGGTTCACTTTAAGTTGGTCTTCATGCCTTCTGTCATTTACTAATTGGACTGTCTTTTAAATTGTGCTGCCGGCTTGTTTTATACATTTGCTAAAAGTCCCTTATGCTTTTAGTGACTAATTGTTAGGAACTTCTGAGTCCTTTCACTGTCTTGTTCTCTTGTTCTCCCTCTGGTCTCCTTCTTTGAGAGATATACTGTGAGTGTGAGAATTTTCATTTCAGGTCTCGAGTTCTAGTAATTTTATCACCTCTTTCCTCCATGCTGTTTGGATCTGGAATTTCTGAAACCCCTCTCCTGTGCTGTGGAATCTGTCAGATTTGTTATTTAACTTTGTCTCCTCAGGTACCATTTCTAAAAATCTCTATCTCTTCTTCTTCTTCTTCTTCTTCTTCTTCTTCTTCTTCTTCTTCTTCTTCTTCTTCTTCTTCTTCCTCTTCCTCTTCCTCTTCCTCTTCTTCTCTTTTAATTCTCTTTTCCTTCTTTTGGATATAAACATATGCATACATATATACATACATATAGATGGACAGACAGACAGACAGACAGACAGACAGACACTATGAAGAGAAAACAGGGAAAGGTGCAACACTTTGTTCCCTTCAAACACTGGACAGGTTCTGTATGCTGTGTAAAGGATGGGTATAATTTAAATTGAAGAATCTTTCCATTTGCTGTTTAAAGGAAAGAATGCTTTCAGCCTTTAAGTTGGGAACATGAGCACTATTTTGGGAAGGAGTGGAGCAAGTAAAGAATGAACTGTTTCTCTGCTCAAGAAAGCAAGAAGAATTGTTTAATTATACCTCAAGGGACTGAGGGTAAAGACTCAGCAGCTTTGAAAGGGAGGAAATGGAGTTGCTAGGAGAAAGGAGAACAAGCCTCCGGCGCACACAGGGAAAGGCTGTGTGTACAGACACCGCTGACCACGGAGACATTCCACTGTGGGCCTTGGTTAATTAGATATCCAGAAATGACCAAAATCTAGCCTTCAAAGTTGACGTTTTGTGCTTCTATGTGCTCATCACAAGATGAGTTCTAATTGCTAATCAATATCAACAAAATTGAGAATTCTTATAAGTATCAAAAATAGTTTAAGCCGTGGTCTGGGAAAATGAAGGTCAACAGTGATATTCAGCTTTGAGCAACCTAGGTAGGGAAGAACGGGAGACCCAAGAAGGTAGAGCTGAGGGTGTGGAAGCAAAAGGCTGAGCTATAATGGTATTTCAATTCCATCTACTCTCAACTCAAATCAGAGTCTCCCTCTACTATGCTGTAAATATTTAAATTGATATTGACCAAAGAAGGCAAAAAGACGGAGCTTGTCAGATCAGAAGGAAACTGAGTGATTTGAGCTAGATGAGAATTCTCCCTCCATGGTAATCAGCACTAATATTAAACCAGTGTCTCAAGTCCAGAGAAAGAAGATAGACTTGTTAGATGCAGGCAAACCCTTTGGAGTGTTAGCACTATAACAAGCCCTGGGCAAATGTACTACAGCTGACCTCATGGGGAACAGGTCCTATTATGGGGTTTTTCATGAGTAGAGGTTTGCAATACCTGGATTGTTGTCTGTTTTTTAATCATGCCAAGCTATAACATTCTATATTTTGCACTTTTTCAATGTTTAACCTATGTACAGAGATGGGATATTTCATGGCTGCCTTCTAGCATTGTCTCAACTGAGTTGAATATAGCTTTATTTTCAGCAATATTGTAGTTATGTGGGCGTGAAAATATACTATGCTTTATGCTATGTTACTTAGAGTAAGAAGAAGGTATGAGGTAGAGATTGATAAAGGAGAAAAGATGGATGATGGCTTAAATCACATGGGAAATCCAATTTACCTTAGATTAATGAGTGATATATATGGTTGAACACATGTATCACAAATGCAGTTTTACAGAATTTGCTACAGAAATTTTTATACATTGGTGTGATGGGTAGAGGGTGGGGCGGGGCAAATGGCTCTGACTTTACTGTCTTATTCACTGTTTTCAATGAATGGTATATTGTTTGTTATGAAGTAGCTTGTCATCCTCAGAATTCCTAGGATCAAATCTTAACCTCCTGGTACTTCGAAATATGACTAGACTTGAACCTTTAAGTAGATAATTAACAGGAAGATCCTTTGGAGTACATCCATGATGGCACATGCCTTTAATCCCAGCACTCAGATTAAGTGAGTTCCTTGTGTTCAAGTCCTAACCCATTATTACTGATATACTTGTTCAGAAAAGATGATGGCATATATAGAAACAGCATGAAAACTGTGCTTGGAGAAGATGCCCGATGAAGACACAGAGAAAGAGACCATTGGAATAGCTCAGGAGGAAAAGTTCCAGGCAGAAGCAAGCCTGGTAATAGCTTGGTGTTCTTGTAAGAAAATGAATCCCTGCTGTGAAACACCCCCCCACCCCAGGTTGTGGTATTTTGCTTTAGCAGCCCTAGCAACTAATAGGACTTGTAAAAATCAGATCTGCTAGGAAATAACATCTGGTTTGAAATAGCAGCACATCATATGGTACTAACCACTTGCCTGCATTAGGGTGAAATTGTAGCTAATTTGACTCTCCCAGAGATGTGCAAAGAGAAACAGCAGGAAGGAAAGTAAATGTTTCTTGGATATTTCTAGTCTGCATTATGAGTATGCAATTGTATTTGGAGAGTCTTATTTAGTTGAAATATTTTCTATAAAGCAAGACATTACATTTCAATGGTTTTGATAAGGAAATAAAAGAAACACAGTTACATGTAACACTTTTGTAGGTGTGAGAACCCCACCTATAGTATATATGGTATAGTATAGTATAATATAGTATAGTATATATAGTGTATTGATAGGTACAAAGCACTGTGTAGTGCACTGTGATCCTGGCCACATGATTAGCATTACTGTATCTTAGACTTGAAGTTTCCTTTCTTGCTTTTATAGAAGATTACATGAGCATTATGCTTTTCAATAACCATGTTGTCACTTCCAGAGACTGCACATTTCCCTGACCTGACAATGCCACAGCTTGAAAGAGTTTCATGTGTATATGTCATATCACGAACAAGCAATACTTATATGAAGTGACTGGCTAGACTAGATGTTCAAAGAAGCACATACAGACTCAAAGCTTCAATACATCTTAACTGTAGATGGAAAGCTGGAAACTTTAAGCCTTCAACTGTAAAATTTTTGAAGGCATGGGAGTGGAATGGGTGAATAAACACAAGCACACAGTAATAAACAATTATGAAATTTTCAATGTCATTTCAAAGTCATTACCTTTTGAAACTTCTAGTTTCTTTGGAAAGTTAGTTATGTCAAATGATATTTTGCTGGGGCACAGAAGTGAAAGTATGTCTTCCTAAAGCAAACATGTGAAAGGTTGTTTTCACTAAGCAGACACAGGTGAAAGGATGTTTTGATATAGCAAACACATGAAAGAAAACTGGATGAAGGAGAATAAATATGACCCCATAGACAGTGGGAGATAAGCATTGAGCATTGGCTTGGTTTGCTCCACCTCCCTATTCATCACTAAAGACAAACATGTATTGGTTCACCTAACATAGTATTGCTGTAGTATGTAAATTGTAATGGAACCATGAAAGAACCACTCCAAAGAACTGCTTGTGAGGTTCCTGCAGCAAATTTGCCCTTCTGTGGCCTCGCCTCAGGCTGGTTAGTGAGCCTGGTTGTTTCTTCATGATTGAACTACAGTTGCCTGCTATCTGCCTGCCTAGAGGACTGGACTGTAGCTGAATCATATTTGGTGTTTGCTACAGGACTGAACTGCTGTCCAAGAAGATGTAACTTGCCCCAAAAGAACTATTGCTAAACAGGTCCACTTCCCCCATATTCTAATAACTTTTCTCTTCCACTATCTCTGCTAGGTGGTGGGTTAGAGAAGTTGAAGCCTTATTAAAAGTAAGTTGCAAAAAATGTATGCCTACAATCTTTAAAGTTTAGACTTGGTTAAAAACAGAAGAGGTATGACCTGACTCAGACATACAAGATCGGCTTAAAATTTCTTGCATTGAAGCTGGGTCGTGGTGGTGCACACCTTTAATCCCAGCACTCGGGAGGCAGAGGCAGGTGGATTTCTGAGTTCGAGGCCAGCCTGGTCTACAAAGTGAGTTCCAGGACAGCCAAGGCTACACAGAGAAACCCTGTCTCAAAAAACAAAACAAAAAAAAAATTTTTCTTGCATTGTATATATGCGTCTAAAGGCATAATACAACTCCATTACAAATGTCAGTTAGAGTATCAAATATTATGCCATATATTAGCAAAAAAAAAATATGGAACCTAAGGATATAATGTTATCAATGATATGAATGAATTTTGGGCAGGAATAGATTTTAATAAAGGAATTGTATGATGCTTTTGGATTTTTTCCAAAGTCTTTCAAAGGTTTACATAAAACCAGCCAAAAGCTTGATGTTGTGTCAGCAGCTTTATGTTGTAGGGAAATTAGGAGCAGTTATCCACAGTTTATTTAATATAGGAGAAGTTAAAGAATGTGTCATTTCTAATTATATTTAATAGACACTGAAATGAATGGAATAGCTAACATGCATGCTTTTTTAAAATTCGTCATTTTAAAGGTTAATATCATTCTGTTTTTTAGGTCATCAAAGGACAATGAATTACACCAACAAGAGTCACAAAACAGTGCACACATTCACAATCTCTAAATAAATGTGAGCAAATTGATCGATCACACTCTTATTTAAAAGATCTGGAGATGTCTCAAACAACCTTACAAAAATGAAGGAAACTTACTTTGAAAATGTCTTTTTCTAAGGGTCCATGATTCACTGAGGAATGATACCTCAGACTCAAATAGTATGTAAAAGCAAAGATTGTTTTATTCTGCAGAAGTCCAACCTGCTGGCATCTACCATTTACCAAGATGGAAATAACCAGGTGAGTTCACAGGCCCAATTTAAAGCACTTTAGGGAACTTCCAGAGAGGAGTAGGTGGCCTTTATCTTAATTGGTTTGTTTTATCTCTAGGGATTGCTGTGGGTGAGGGTTGGAGACTGTTGCTGGGGAAGCCTAGAAACTGTTACTGGGGAAGCCTGGAAACTGTTGCCTACTTATTGCCCTTGCCTCAGGCCAGGTGGCCGGGTGGCTGTAGGAGACCTGGGGTTTTTCTAATACTTTGGTGGACTTGCCCAGCCTTGTCACTGCTGGTTGCAGCCTATACTGGTATATAATCAACAAGGTCAAGGAATGCTGCTATGCTTATAAAAGTAGTGAGATATCTTTTCTGCCTATCAAGAAATTTAGCACATTGTAGAAGCAAGTATAAGCAAATCCAGATAAAGAACGATTTAAGCCTAGAGTTGTGAAAAAGCAATAAAACATACCGTGCCCCACTCTTAACCTATGAGAGCAAGAAAAATTTGTTTATCCTTAGTATAAGTTGAGCTGGCACTTGAAGGATATTTCATAGTAATTTGCTAGAAAGTAGTTTTTGACACAGAGAGGAGATCACAGAAACTCTGTGCATGCTTATATTTTAATGGGTAAATATATTTCTTGGGATATTTGAATAGGACAGAGTTATTAAAACAGAGATTGATTGAATTTGTTTGTGGATGATGTTAAATATGAAACTGACGTGTGGATCTCAAACATTGTCTTACTATTTCTCTTTCTTTTCTTTTCTTTTCTTTTTCTTTCTTTTTTTTTTTTTTTTTTTTTTTTTTTTTTTTTTTTTTTTTTTTTTTTTTTTTGGACATGAGGAGCAGTTTATTATAAAATAAAAAGCAGCAATGTTTTCTACAAGTGAGCTTCCATGAATGACTGGATATCCTCATTACTAAGAGATGAAAAGGACAGCCATGAAAACACTAAAATCTCTTTCTCTTGATAATATCTGGTTTCCAGCTGTTTGGGTGACTTCGGGTAGAGGTTTGAAAAGATCAGCTAGGGAACTTTGGGAAGGTCATAAAACACTTGCCCCTCCAGAAGGGAGAGGCTAATTAACATTCCTCAGACCACAGGGTTGCCACTGACCTGTGGATAGGGACACATTCTGCAGAGCATACTGTTGCCCTCCTTCAGACAAGAGAAGTCCTTGTCACCTCATTCCCTAAAGACCAATCAGTTTAAAGGGTACACTGTTCCGCCAATCATATTGTGCCTATTTGCTGATGATCTCTTGGGAACCAGGGGTTGCTGCCTCTCCTTCGGGTCTGGTACAACCCCAGTGCACTGGAACAATAAATTCCTCTTGCTTTTTGCATTGATCCTGGCTCCACATGGTTCACTCAGGGGGTCCCCAGTATGCTAAGGTTCCCCAGAGTCTTACAGTCTCATCCTTTCTGTAAACTTTAATAGTTTTTGTCAACTTCAGTTGTTAATAACTAACTTTCTGACTGATCAAAAGCACAATCAAATATTTCTGATTTGCTATCCAAAGATCCAGGTCGTACAGCTGCATGAACACACTGAAAATTATAGCCAGTTCTCCAGTCCCAAAGGTACATAGTACCATTGTTGGCACCAGATACAAGTGCTCTATCAACATTGATGGCCAGCATGTTAACAATTGCATTGTGACAAGAGAGATTTTGAATGAAGCCTCAATCAGGGAATTTCCACTGTTCTATGCTATCTATAGAACCAGATGTAAATGTGTAATGTCTTGGATGTAAGACCACAGCCCTGACTAGTTTCTTATGATTTCTCAATGTTACTCTTGTCTTTCCATATCCCATAATCATATTGTAGTATCATAACTTCCAGTAATAATCTATGTCTCTGCAGTTTGGCATGTCAAGGTAACAACTGCATTTGTGTTTCCAGACAAAGTGTATACACTGGCTTTAGTTTTTACATCCCAGATTTGAGCAATGGAATCTCAATTACGGGTGAACAGGACATTGATCAATCATTGGATGTAAATCCAGACCATACACGGGATTGGCCAAGATAGTGCTGTATAACCTTGTTATATTCTAGATTCCAGCACTTCACTTGTTTGTCTTCTTCACAAGAGAACAAGTAAGGGCTCCACATGCTCCCGATCACACCACTCACGGTACTGATGTGGCCAGTCAATGACAGCTTTAATTTGCCACTAGCTATGTCCCAAATCTTTATAGTTCTGTCAGTGGATCCAGTAATGAACCACTGACTTCCAGTCTCCACAGTGATACACTGAACCTAGATGTCCACTGATAACCCTGTAGAGTGCCACTAGTGTTTGAGCATTGTAGGGGCTCTTTTAGCCATTAATGTAGAGCTCTTGGTATTGCTGGTCTCCATAACCATAGAATTCATTGCCTTGGGCTGGGAATGGGAAGAAGCCCTGGGGTATCAGAACTCACTCCCAGAAGGCTCAGTATGATTTGCAACAACTCTGGTCTGAGACTTTAATGCCACAGCTAAAGACGAAGCAGCTGACTCACTTGACAGTCTTTGGATTTTTAGTCTACTCCTCCAGCAGAGAAGAAACTCAAATGATGTTGAGTTTGATGATCTGGAGAAATTAAAACGTGGTAGAATTGATTACTAAAGACAGCAGATATCATTACCCTGTTTCTTTAACCTTAAAGTAGATTTTTTTTCTCCAAAATATATTGAGGTAGAGAACCAGGAAGTAGAGGGAAAGAGACTGGACTTAGTGTGGATTTTGAAACCTCAAAGCCAACCTTCAGTGACACACCTCCTTGACCAAGGCTACACCTACTACAACAAGACTCCCTAATCCTTCCCAAAGAGTTCCACCAACTGGGAAACAACCATTCAAACATATCAGGGCCATTCTCTTTCAAACCACCACAGTGTGCATGCATGGTTAGTTTTACAGTCATAAGAAGTTCATCAAATTTAAAATCTTGGAAGGACCCTTCCTCACAGTCTAAGTAAACTGTGCATGTCTACTGAAGCTTCCTCTGAGATGATGCCTCAAGATTACCTAACATTAAGGATATGGTAAACGCTTCCAATTTTTCCAGACTGGCACCCTTTCCTTCTTTTTTAGTTTTGCTTTTCATAATAAATATAATCAGATAGAACCATCAGTTAAAGTGCCCTGGCCTTTCCTGTACTTGATAGAACATAGGACCCAAGGCTGATCACATGGCCTGCACCTTGACAGATTGACACAATGAAAATGGATTGTAAAATATTCAAGCTGGTTTCTGTGATCTCAGCTCCCTTTGTTTAGTGAGTCACCTTGTGAGTATTCAAGAACTTCATTTTTTGGCTTTAAATTTCCAAAGACTGCTATCCAGCAATGTTAACTTGCCATAGTGCCTAAGTGATTTTAAGTATGCCATACAACTATTAATAGATTTTACTGAAGAACCAGAAATAGCTTGTAGTAAAATGACAACATATATTACCATCTTAAACTAGAATCTTTCTCTAGCAAAGTATGTCATTGAGCATTTAGTTGAGAAAACAGACATGGAAGTTTTAATTTTGTATCCTTTTTAAGAGCTATGAAGAAACACAGCAATCACCTCCCTCTATGAAAAGGAACCTGCTACCCCTAAGATTCTAAAATAGTGATTCAACATCTTGGGAATTTAAATGGCCTTATCATTGAAGTCTTAGAGAAATAATTAGAATTATTATTGAAATTGTTATTTTAGCCATACAGTTATAAAACATTTCTTTATACGTTGGCTTATTTCTTCATGTGTTTTAAATAATAAATAAAAGCAAAAAAGAAACAAAGAAAGAGTGACAAAGAAAGAGTGCTAGTTAATGTTTTCCAAAAAGGAGAATGTGGATTTACTTTAAAACATGCTCTCTCTCTCTCACTCTCTCTCTCTGTCTCTCTCTCCCTGTCTCTCTCTGCATATATATATATATATATATGAGTGTGGGTTTATTTCTGAGTCTCCGATTGATCAGCCTGCCTGTTTTTATGTCAATACCATGCAGTATTCATTACTATTGCTCTGTCCTATAGCATGATATCAGGGATGATGCTACTACCAGAGATTCTTTTATTATGCAGTATTGTCTTGCTATTCTGGGGTTGTTTTGTTTGTTTTTCCATATGAAATTGAAAATTGCTCTTTTAAGGTCTGTAAGAATTGTGTAGGAATTATCATGGAAATTGCATTGAATCTGTAGATTGCTTTTGGTAGAATGGCCACTTTTATTATGTTAATCCTACAGATTCATGAACATGGAATATCTTTCCATCTTCTGATATCTTCTTTAATTTCTTTCTTCAGAGATTTGAAGTTCTTACACAAGTCTTTCACTTGCTTGGTTAGGGTTACACCAATACATTTTATACTATCGGTGGCTATTTTGGAGGGTATTTTCTACCTAATTCCCTTCTTTTTTTTTTTTTTTTTTTTAATGCAAACTGCAAGAGGACTTTTATTCCAAGAGCCCTCTGGGACCCACAGTTGTACACCATGCAGGAGTAGTGGACCTTGGGCCCCAGAGTAGCTGGGACAGGGGGTATTTAAAGGAAGAAACCACAACTCAAGGGGGTGGGGAGAGTGTTGTTGGAAAATACCAAAAATATCAGTTAAGAGTCACAAGGGGGGAGTCAAGACAGTTTCTAAGAGTCTCTAACAATAGCACATTTACATAGCGGGTTCCAGGAGCAGGGTGGGTCAGGGTGACTTTCTTTGAAAGAACACTCCCCAAACCCAGGAAGTGGGTGGGTGGAGGAATGTCACTATTTGTTTTATGATTAGCATACCTTGGAGCATTCCTTTCTTATCCCATTTATCATTTAAAACATGTTATATGTGAATGCATTATTATATGTAAAAGCACTTATTATTGTCTTAAAAGATAAAAAATGTGATGAACTCCTTATGACTGTAAAACTAACCATGCATGCACACTGTGGTGGTTTGAATGAGAATGGCCCCCATAGACTCAAATGTTTGAATGGTTGTTTCCCAGTTAGTGAGACTGTTTGGGAAGGGATCTTACACTTTCTTGTTTAAGTTGCTTGTGTCATGGTATCTTTTCAAAGCAATAAATACTTAACTGGGACATATATGTACATATACATATATAGATGAATACTGACCAAAACATTCATTTACTGAGAACCCAAAAGACACAAATATAATTGTGAATGAATTATGTGACATTATAGGCTTACCTCTTCTAAGGGCTGCCAAAAATGAACAAATGAAGAATCGTTTTGTAAATTCTCCTTGTTACTTCACATTTTACCTGTTTCTTTTGTGCCTAGGGACTTTTTTTTTTTNTATGCAGTAGTGTCTGCATGGTGGCTGATTATGTGATGGACCACCCGGGTGGGGCACTCTCTGGATGTGCCTAGGGACTTGTAGCTGCTCTGCCTCTTTGACACTTGTTTTCCACCTACAGACCATCTAATCCAACACTGTTTCCCTGATTTTTAGCTAAAGCTGATGATTTTCTTAAAGGCTCTTACTACATGCCCAGATCTAACCCACATACCACCCATTTGGACTTCATTACATCCTTAAGTCTCCTTAGTTATGATCAAAATACTTATGTCTTATGTATTTTGACTTTTATTAGATGTTCACATAAATTAATGAAATATCCAAAATGGTAATATCAAGGCATGGTCCCAGCCCACTAACTTATTGTTTGTGCTTAATAAAGGCAGACAGATCTCTGAATTCTTTTGCAATGTTAAGAAAAAAAAAGTACCATTTCTACTGCATCTGGGCCTAACCTCCTCACTTTTTCCTAGGCTGACCTTGAACTCAGGAATCTGC
This sequence comes from Mus minutoides, assembly GCA_902729485.2. Taxonomy (NCBI): domain Eukaryota; kingdom Metazoa; phylum Chordata; class Mammalia; order Rodentia; family Muridae; genus Mus; species Mus minutoides. Next base: position 383,190 of record LR750566.1, read on the forward strand.
TTGCCTTTGTATCTTTCTGACAAGCTGGCTCATTAATGCAGCTGCCTTTGTTCCTTTAGACTCAGGAAGCCCCTCATAATTCATAGATTATATTTTTGCATAGTTGAGAAATTATATATTTTTGAGCTTGTGTATCTAGAGCTCTTTCCCATAGCCTTAAGGGTTGTCCTGAATGTTCCAGTATTTACCAGTTTGCTGAAACATTAGTCACACCTTTCCTTCCGTGGACTCATGCTGTCTCAGATTATAATAAGCTTTAGTGTGCTAGAGCTGGGCAGATATCAGTCCTCTATGCTTCTTTTGTAGACTTTTTTGTCTACTTCCCTGTGGTGATCCCTGAGATATCACTTGCCATGTTCCTCCTGGGCTGTTCCATCAGGCCAGCCCTCATGGCCAAGGCCCCACCATCCATGCTACCCCATGGCAACTTTCTTCTTCATAGCAGTACCAAAGCAACGTGTAGCACAGTGCACGTGTGACTGCACCTTAGTTCTACTTATTGCTTTCACATGATACAGTATCAAGGGAACAAGGGTTGAAAAAGAAGTGCAGTCTAGACTGTGGGAACTTGTGATTGCTAAGCACAATTGCTCTCTCTGAGGAAACTGGAAGCACTCAAACTTTTGTGACACAGCACACAAAATGTGACATTTTAGAGTGTTGATTATACAATTGTTTTCAATAGGTAGGTGAAAATTGAGAATAAGATAGTCAGTTACCACATGATAAGTAACAGATATCAAATGCCTACATGCAGAAAGTATGGATCAACTTTGCTTTCTTTGCTTCAAACTTCAAAGGAGATGAATGTTGTAAGTAGATTTAAATAAAATAATGTTGTTTGTATTTTAGCTTATGGCAAATAATTCAAGCTAAGCTTACAAAGCGAGATGACTAATAATGGAGCAGGTAAGCAGTGAATTAAATCTTACTAAAATGTAAACAGGTTTCCTAAGGTGACTTCCTCAAGCCCACTTCAGTGAATTTATTTCATCATTTAATTTTGAAAAGACACTTACATACATGTCCATTACCGAGTAACAACACTAAGTGCTAAACATTTATCCACTTAGCAACATTTTAGGAATCTGATTAACAATAATTTAACAATATAATATGATTAATCCTTATTAACTTGTCTTCATTGTAACAATGATTGGTATCATGGAGCCTGTTAACATATAGGTACACAGATACAACCAAATAATGGCAACACTATTGGTCTTTTTATTGTTACTATTATGGCATAGCGTAAGCACAGGTGAATCATAGCAACTGAGATTTGTATTAATAAACTGAGAACACCGATGTCATCTCACTTATAGTCAGCAACAATGAAATGCTACTCAGGCAGTGCTGTCTGAGAATGAGGCATCAAAATCAAAACTGGAAAGAAAGCTGGGCCTCCAGAAGACCAGGAAGGCAGCATGAGCAAGCCCTTGACTCAAACTCAGTGACCACATAGGACAGAAGGAAGATCTTTTAGTCCCAGCTTCTGAGATAAAAAGATAATGTATGGAGACTTTATAGAAATTCGTGTGAAGCTGGTTCCTTCGTGAGAATTCCATTTTGGCTTGTTTGTCTGTTCATGAGTAATGCAACTGCATCTAAATTTAGCTGTTCCATGAAACTGAATCCCACATATTAAATAATAGCTGGCATTTATTGATATGTCTAGAAAAAAAGCTGGTTATTACACTCAGTCTCTGTTAGATGCAATATGACAATTTGAGAAATATGACATATTTGAGAAAGATCAGCTATTTATGCAAATCGGCCATTCTAATATATATTGGTTTCCCTAATGAAAATTTCCTGTTTACCTGTGGTTTAACTGCACAAATCAAGTAGATTTAAAAGGCTTATGATCCCAGTAAACACGAGTGGCCATAACCAGCTGCAGCTCGTTATAAGAATGCTAATTTAAAGGAAAATATCTGTCTGAACAGCTGTTGCCTGCTGTGCTGAGACTCTTTTTAAAGGGTGCTTCTCATTTTAACATGGAAATGACTGATGTCCATAAAAACAGTTCTCATGTTTGGATGGCAGTGGATAAAGTTACCAGACAAATATCAAGAGCTTGCAAGCTACCATTTCTGCTGCTCATTATACAGTGTAGCTTTACACCCATAAATGAGAAGGCTGTGGCTTCCTAATTTGGAGCTCACCAGAGTTGATTTACAACAAAATTCTAAAGTTAGTTTGCAAGAAGGCTCAATTGTCCTTACAGTCAGGCTAGCTGGACACACGTGTACACAATAGTGTACATCTAAAGAAAAGCTGATTTTTTGAAGTGTCTTTGAGTCATTTTTAACAGATTCAGAAGAAAGAAAATGAGCTTCAGAGGATTAAATAGAAAAGATTGTTGATAAGCTTTAAAAGTGAATTCAAATATTAATTTGCATCTTATTTGCAGGAACAACGGAACATAGGCAAATCACCCCACTTTAAATGGGTTCATAGCTTTTCTTTTTAATTGTCTTATTTCATGCCTTTGGATGTTTTGCCTGCATGTGTGTATGTATGTGCACCGACCGCATGTGTTTCTGATCCCCATAGAGTTCAAAAGAGGCTGTCAGATCTCCTGGAACTGGAATGTCAGATGACTGTTAGTCACCAAGTAGGTACTGGGAATGGAACATGGGGCTTTTGCCATAGCAACAAGTATGCTTAACATGCTTGCTCTGAGGTAGTGTCTATGTAAAAACTATTCTACTTCTCTAGTTGCAGAAAATTTTTGTTCTGTGTCTAAACAATGTCTAAGAATATGTTGAAAAGGAAAATAAATAATATAAACACCTTAGCTATATTTAACTTAGTGTGTGTGTGTCTGTGTTTCTACACACATGTAATCAAGCATGTGGGTGTTCAGTCTTTCATAATGACAAACAACTCATTTCATGTATTCACTCTCTCACCTCATTTCCTCATGAAACAACTAAAGAAATAAATTTACACCATGATGATGGTATCAGTGCCTGACATCCCCAAGTTGTTGGTAATTTGCTTAACTTGTCTGAGTTCCATGTTAACAGGATTATATTTAAAGAATGCCATTACAAAATTGCAGCTTGGGTCACTGTAAGAGTTTAATGACAAAGGCAAACCTTGGATGACTTGGACCCTAAGATCTAAATTTAGAGATTATTCCGTGTGCCTGACACATTATTTGCCTTCTGTATTAGTCAGGATTCTCTAGAGTCACGGAACTTAGGGAATGTCTCTCTATATATTAAGGAAATTTATTATGATGACTTATAGTCTGTAGTCCAATTTATCCAACAATGAACAGCTGTGGATAGGAAGTCCAAGAATCTTGTACTTGCTCAGTGTCATGATGTGGGTTTGAATGGTGGCCTGAGTCAGGACCACCACAGGGCTAGGGCCGCTCATGAAGGCAGTTGCTGGACGTTTGACTGAGAGCACTCCACACCACCTCCAGTTGGGCCCTGCAGACCTGCCAGAGTTGGCTCGGACTCTCAGGCACCACAGATGCTGCTGCTCGTGCCTCAGAGAGCTGAGAACAGGCTCTAGCAGGGGAGCTGAAAGGGAAAAGGGCAGGAGGAGAGCTCTGGCTAGTTCGGAGGAAAGGAAAGTCATTGGCTTGCTCTGCCTGCAGCTTGGTGGAGACCATGGCTGGGAACGCAGAGAGGCTCCAGTGGGAGATTAGACAGGAGGCTCTTTAGAGGAAATACATGTGCCACCATTGCTCCAGCACGGTGGCTCCAGATGACAATAGATAGTCCATGGTTTGAAGGTGTTTATGGTCATAGCGGAGAGTTGTGATGAGTGAAACCTTACCCCCCTTTCTCAGGGTAGGCCTGAGATTAAATACCTTTTGCAGGGAGGAGTGTCTGGGAAGGGGAGCTGAGAGAGGCAGAGAAGTAGAGGTCCTTTGAAGGACCTATCTTGTTCCCAACCCCTTCCCCTGATTATTCTCCCCCATCTCCCCTCACCAGCCTCTCACCCCTTCTCTCCTCTCTTCTTCCTGGATTCTTCCTCATCCCCCTTCCACTTCTTCTCCCTTCCACCTCTCCCTTCTCTCCACTGACTTCCTTCCTAGATGCTATTAGCTGAGCTACTCTGCTCTATGGCATTTTTCATACCATAACAGAGATAGGGAGAGTAGAGAAGTAGAGGCCAGTCATGACCACATGGAGAGAGGGGAGAAAGGAATGCAGAGAGACAGGGAGCACGAGGGCAAGAGAGAGAGGAGAGAGGTAAGAGTAAGAAAGTAAGAGAGGGAGGAAAAGGCGAGCAGACCTTTTTATAGTAGGCCAGGGCTACCTGGCTGTTGTCAGTAACTGTGGGGAGGAGCATACCTGGCTATTGCCAGGTAATTGTGGGAGTGAAATCCAGACAGAGTACCAGAGGTTTGGGATGTTGCCCTACGTGACTGATTACCCCAGAATTATGGAGTTGAGGCCTCATGTCAGGAGCCTGGTGTCTGGGGGAGTGGCAAACACCTTCCTTCTCTTGCAGAAACATACCTGCTGTGTCTCCAGGACTAGATCAACCAGAAAACAGGCTGCCTTTCACGGTCCCACATCACGAGGCTAGTTGTTTAAGCTGGTCTTCTGTAGAAGCAGATTCCAACAGATGTGCTGGCTAGTGCAAGTGAAAAAAGAGTGGATCTTCCTTCTTCCAATGTCCTTATGTAGGCCTCCAGCAGAAGGTGTGGCCCAGATTAAAGGTGTGTACCAACACGCCTGGATCTAGGACTTGCTTTGTCCCAAGCTGACTTTGAACTCAGAAATCAAGGATTGTACTATCTTGCCTGGGCCTAACCTTTTCTTGGCCACTATGCCTCAAGATCTCCATGCCAAGATTCAGGCCAGAAACTTGAGTCTTTCAGCCTCAAGATTTGGATCACAGGTGTGCCCTCCAAATTCTGGATTGTAGTTCATTCCAGATATAGTTGATATCCAGGAATAGCCATTACACCGTCTAACATACATGATACTTGTCCTTCTTGGCACTAAAACATTAACAGAGAGCACAGGGAATGAGTATATCAAGCACTGGGGAAGGAACCTTACCCGACAACCAGAAATCTCAATTCAGTCCTGGAAATGAAACTGTCACATTTGAGTAGGAATTACCCCCAAAGGCTCGTACGTTAAAAGCTTACCTGCCACCTGATATGCTTTTGAGAACTGACTGCATCATGAGAGCCCTGACATAATCGATGATTAATCTACTGATTCATAATTTGATGGCATTATTTTAGAGACACTGTGAAAGCTAGGAGATTGAGATGGGTTGGATGAAATAGGTAATTGGCTCTATGCCTTTGAAGGACCTATCTTGTTCCCAACCTCTTCCCCTGATTATTCTCCCCCATCTCTCCTCACCAGCCTCTCACCCCTTCTCTCCTCTCTTCTTCCTGGATTCTTCCTCATCCCCCTTCCACTTCTTCTCCCTTCCACCTCTCCCTTCTCTCCACTGACTTCCTTCCTAGATGCTATTAGCTGAGCTACAATGCTCTATGGTATTTTTCATACCATAACGCCTCTGACTTGCTATTGGTCAGAAAGCAGTAGGACCGACTTGCCACAGATAGAGATCTCTGAAACCCTGAGTAGCAGTAATCTTTCCTCCCTTAATCTGCTTCTCTCAGCTATTTTTCACAGGTTACATTAAAAATAAGCCCAAATAACACAATAACTAACAAAACCAAGTTACTCAGCATATCTTCCTTTTCCTTCTCTATTTATAAAAGTAGGAGTTATATATTATATTCTTTAAGTTCACCTAGTTCTATAATTTATTATTCTAAATTAAAAGAAAGTATTGAGTAATTCAACAGTATTTGTTACATCTATAAAGCACAATTGCTGATCATTTGAAGACAATTGCAATAGTCTACTGATTACTGGCTTAGGGATTTTTTAACACACAATTCTAAGAAAACTATTTTTCACAAGTGGCAGGAAGCAGACTGTTACACTTTTAGAAAATCTACTCTATTCAAAAGAGCATTTCCATCCTTTATTCCCCATGGATATTATTATATGAAAATGTTATCTAAGAATCCTTTGGCCATCTGAACTTATTCAGGCCAACTGGACTGAACAAGATGTTGAAAATGGCAAAAGGAAGACAAAGGAGGAAGAGGAGGGAGAGGAGGGAAGGGGAGGAACTTAGGTAAATGATGAGTCTCACTTTTCTTTTTTCTTTTCTTTTCTTTTAAAGATTTATTTATTATAAATAAGTACACTGTAGCTGTCTTCAGACACTCCAGAAGAGGGCATCAAATTCCATTACAGATGGTTGTGAATCACCATGTGGTTGCTAGGAAGTGAACTCAGGACCTCTGGAAGAGCAGTCAGAGATCTTAACTGCTGAGCCATCTCTCCAGCCCAAGGCTCGCTTTTTTTTTTTTATATTTAGTTTTAATTTAATTTATAAGGCTCGCTTTTCTTAACACCGAAACTTTTCTAGTGCTTAATGTCATGTTATTGGAATAACAAAGCCCCTTGTTCAACAAAGTTCTTCTTTTCTTCTATAACTTGACAGGAAACCCCTTCACTGCATCCTTGGTATTCTATTGTCTTATCTTTCCTTAAAGAGGCCAGTGAAGTCCAACATGACATGGACACTGTTCAAAAAGCAGCAGCTTTGAAACTGTGCCTTGGATACTCACTAGACAAATCCTAATTGAACAAGATTGAGATAAAATAAATGCCTCAAAGAACTAATAGTATGCTAAAGGAAATTTTAAATTTTTCACATATATGGAAGTTGTTACAATCCTTTGAAATATGTTAATATGTTTTTCTCTTTCTATGCCATATCCTCATCTCAATCAATCAACTGTTTTCTTTGTAAACAAATGCACAAACAACAAAACAAAACAAAAAAAGCCCTTGAGTGAATAGTTCAGTTTCAAGAACAGAAGAGACACTTCATTTTTTGTTTTGAGAGACAATTATCTAAAGTCTGGGTGAATTTTTGAAAAGAAAAGAAAAGAAAAAACATCTACTTTGATCTACATCAAGCTAGAGAAGCATTATGAATGTTCCTTCTCTCACCTACAGGCGGAGCTGAGATACAGAGATCTCTGAGCTGCAGAGTGAAGTATGGAGTCCTGAACAATGATGCTGAGGGAAAAGGTCTCCCATGGATTTCTCTGGAGAATGAGAAGAAGGCAGTATCTAGACAGGGAGACCAAGGGTAAAGGGAGAGCAGCCAGAAGAGTAGATATCTATGAGCCTTTTATGTGGAATACATGGAATGAAGAATTTAGAGTGTCAGCAGGATGTCACAAGGGACCGTCCCTATCTCTTCTGAGTAGAAGCTTTATGAGAGGAATCAAAACATAATGGAATCCACAAGAATCCAGAGAATAGACTCTTTTATTGCCAAAAATATCCTCTTCTGAAATCTCAGTTTTGAACTTGAGCAAGCATACTCAATAGCCCACTCAACATTTCTACTGGATGACAAATTAAAAAGTCAAAATTAACCTATGTCTCCAAACTATCACACTGACATCAGACATATTGATCTCTTGCTTACTTCAAGCCTGTTCCTGTAATTTCATATATATGTTTATAATATAATTGCATCATTTCCCCATTTCAGTGCTGTGGATTCAACCATGGCATTCCTGATACATGTTAATTAAGTGCTCTAGTGCTCTACCTCTGAGCACTCCAGTATTCTTACATTTTCCATCTCAATAATTGTTCACCTTATTCACTTGTTCAGCTCAAAGTCTTTGCTATCAATATTAACTAAGTCTTAGCCTAGTAGTTAGCTCCAGCAGATTTCAATGTCTCTAAATTTAAAATATACTCAAAATCTGATTGCTATCCATCTACTGCTGTTACTGCTGTGAAAACCACTCTTGTCTTTGCTTGGATGATTGTACAGTCTCTTTATCTGGTTTCCATAATTTTCCACTTGGCACATACATATGTATTAATAGATGTTACAATAAGAATTGTATTGTGTCCTTTTGCAGCTTAAAGCTGACAGTGACTGAACAATGCACTCATAGCATTATCTGAGATTCTCGATATCATTTCTAAGTGTGTCTTTGAGGTATTCACCGTTTATTTGACTTGCTCATTCTTTTAAAATTACACTGATTCTTCTTCTGTCCAAACAAGTACAGGATGTGTTTAAGGCCCAAGAATTCTTCCAACAGAAAAGTTTTGCATTTTATGTCTGGCTCCTTCACTTTCACTTTATTATGGTCTTTAATTCAAGAGCATTCCACCATCCAGCTCTTGCACAACAGCTGTCAGTAGTTATTTTTACTATTCCACAGCCTGAACTTTGGTGTTTCAAAAAAAGATAGCCGCTAAACTCTGGCTACCACGTATCAAGTACAAATACCAAATCCTGATGCAGAAATTATGAGGTAAACTTCAAGCAATAAGAATTATTTGTTTTAAAATGTTAATGACTCATGATAGATTGTAAAGAAAAGAAAGGCTTTATCTAATGAATGAAAAGAGCTAACATAATGAATGTCTATAGTTGAATTAGACCCTGTTGAAACCTGAAAACCAATCACATCAATGGGTGAAAGCAGTAAAGAGAAGGCATTCTGTGTTCATCTCAAAGGTATTCTTCCTCCAAGACTTGAGAGATGAGAAAAGGCACATGGCTGGGCTATATAGGAGCACTAGGATACCCATCCAGAAACCACAGCAGCTACATATGGATCAAGGAGTAAGGATCCTTGCTTTCTGTGCTATCCTATACTCTGATGCCTAGAATTTGACAGGTTGACGATAATCCCAACATCTCTCTTACATGGGAACAGGGTTATCTCCACAATGTATGATTTTTAAGATATCAAGGAGTTTAAACATCTTAGATTGCTCAGGCTGTTATTGATTGAATTGTACTTCAGTTGTGTGTTTCCCAACTTGTTCATTGAGATGCTGTCAAACATTGCTGTATTATAGATGAGATTGACTTTAAGAGTGGCTACAATAGAAAAACAAAAAACCTTCAGAAAAAAATGAAGAAGGCCCTAGCACTGTTCATCTTGAGGGACATGAAGAGAAGATACTGACCTAGAAGACAAAAAGAAGGTTTCCTTGACAAGATCTGGTAGGATCTGTGAAATAAAATTCACAAAGACCATCTTACTTGGTCTTTGCTCAAAGGTCAAAGGATGGGAAAATTACTGATATAGTGTTCCTTTCAAACAGACATTTCTGCAATAGACCCAGAGATACTCTCTTGCTTTATTTCCTTCTGCTAGCACAAAAAACCTCTGAGGCACTTTCTGTCCCATCCTGATAGAGCCTTTCCACAATGTTCTCTTACTCTCTAAGCCCCAGGTTATCAGTAGAGAAATGGACACATTTTTGAATAGGCACAACAAATATGTGCAGGTCATATGTCACTAATATATCAAAGAGAATTTGGATTAATCACAAATGTTTTTTCAGTTCTCATAAAGTGAAAGAAATCAGGGGAAATCCACAAAGGCTGGAGATGACCAACCTGAAGACCTTATGGTGGTAGGGTGCTGGTTCCAATTATATACATACTTAAAACATATATGTGAATGTATGTATATATACATTCTTATAATATATTTTCTAATCTTTCATTTAAATCTGTGTTTGGGTACATCATGGTTTGAATATGTTTGGCCAAGGAAGTAGCACTATTTGGAGGTGTGGCTTTAAAGTAGGTGTGTCACTGTGGGTATTAGCTTTAATACCCTCATTCTAACTGCCTGGAGGTCATTCTTCCACTAGCTGCCTTCAGATGAAGTTGTAGAACTCTCAACGCTGCCTGTCCTATGCCAGACTCCCACCTTGATGATAATGGATTAAACCTCTGAACCTGTAACCCAGTCACAAATATATGTTGTCCTTTATAAGACTTTCCTGGTCATAGTGTCTGTTGACAGCAGTAAAACCCTAACTAAGATGGAGGGGGAGGGCAAGTCTGAATGTGCCTGTCACAGGCAGATGCTTCTGTTCTGTTCTCTAAGACTAAAGACATAGGAATCAGTAGGTGGTGGTGCAGATGGCAAAGAGAGGGTGGGGTGACATTTCAAGCTGTGGGCGGGACTAATGCAAATTTGGCAGTCCAAATGGAATTTCTGTGGGCCTAACAATTTTTGCAAGACTTCTTGCTTCCAAAACAATCTTCATCTACCCACTCTCCTCATAGATACATGTATATATGTATAGATGTGTGTATATGTAAGTATACTTACATGTATACAAAGAGAAAGAGAGACAGAGGGTAACTCAATGCCTCTCCACTGAAATCTTTTAAATTCTATAAAGTATAGATTATATTTATTAAAGATGAATGGACCACTTTCAAAATATTGTTATTAAGTAGAAATGTACTTTCAACAATGGAAACCACAATTTTTTGTCTCTCAAAATGATCTTATGTATAGTGAAATATATTTTTTCACCATACATATAATTGTTTAAAATATACACCCATGCATGCATACTTTAAAATTTTAAGAGAAAGTACAAAATTTTAATGTGGTATTTTCACTAGTGCCATTAAAATTCCATAACTGGAGGTGGAGAGATGGCTCAGTGGTTAAGATCACTGAGTGCTCTTCCAAAAGTCTTGCTTTCAATTCCTGGTGCCCACATAGTGAACAACTAAGTGCCAGCTATGATGCCAGTTCTAGAGATCAGATGCCCATTTCTGGCCTCTGTGAGCACCATGCCCACATACACAGACAACCCCTGGAGCAGAAGAAAAGGCTCAGCAGGTAATAGTTGAAAAATGCAGCTACACTTGTCTTTTCTCAGTTTTCACAGCCTAAACTGAAGCTAGTTAAATCCCCGTGAGCATGAAATGGTCACACACTTGATAAGTGCTATGTTAGTGATCTGAATTCTACTGCACACAGACAACTTCTGAATACCATGTCATCTCATACAAGAATCTCAGCTTAAAGATAATGGGTGGTATTTCCCAATGTGCCTGACTAGGCCTTCAGGAACCATCTTTAGTTTTTCTCTAGTGCGATGTAACCACATTGTTTATGGGAATTTTAGTAGGTTTTGTGGAATTCAGCTAATCCTTTTTTAGGAGCTATAAGCTTAAATGTCTCGACTCCTTAATTAGGGTTTAAATCTTGACTTTTATGAGATTAATTTTCTGCTTTTTCTCAAGACAATTGAAATTTCATGACCTACTAGATTTGGGATTATTTTAGAGTTAGAATTATATCACTTGTAAAGAATTTGGTTTTTGTGCAACTTGTGTTACTTGGCAAGTGAAAAATATTATGTCATGGATAGAATTTTCTATTCATCAATAATATTTCACTGAAGTGTAAATTAGAATGGTACTACCTTCTACATTTTTAACCCATTCTTATTTGAAAATTCACTGAAGGCTATGCCAAGCATAAGGTTTGAGCAGAGATAAAATTACAAGTGAAGAAAGTTCAAATAGATCTATTTAGTTTTCTAAAATGTCACTATACATCATAGCCTTCTTTTTCTTTCTTATATCATTGTGATAACTTATTCTGTAGACTCATATGTGCTTATTAATATTTTATCATTCTAGTTAATAGAAGTCATCACAAACAAAATTACAGATGACTCATGAAGTTATAAAAAATGATCAGAATCATCATTGAAATTGAGTCACTTTTCTTGTAGTATTGTGCCCTTAGTTCCCACAACTTGCTGCTCTTGAAGAGGTCTCAGGTTGGTATATATATATATATATATATATATATATATATATATATATATATATAAATATTACACACACATATATAACATATATACCATTTTACCACTTATGATCTTAATATATATTTTTACCATGAACATTTAGAGATCCAGTTCCAAACCTAGAAGAAATTATTAACAGTAACATCTGAGATGTTTTACTCCCATAAGGTGCTTATTTTGGGGAGGTGTGAAAAATCAGAGCTTCCCTCTGGCATTACTGGCCAGGGCAAGGACACCTCTGAACTACTGCTTTTGGGGTCCCTGTCCTGAGCTGCCTATCTCATTTCTGTCTCCTGTTTCCATTACTACCCTCTGAAGAGGTAACCATAACTACTCTTAGGGAATTAATAAGATTAATGATCTGGGGTCTTAGAGTTTAATTTGGAATCAGTTGGGGTACACCCCTCATGTGACCTACCTAAAAAATTCCAAAAATGCACGAGTGGTTTTCTGTTTAAGGAAGAAAGGAAACCTTTCATTAGTGCCTAGAAAGATGTGAAGGAGAGATAAAGACAAGCAATGATGCCAGCACAAGCCCTCAACAGAGAACCAAGAAAAGCCATGGAAGAAGACACTTTTTTAATGTTAAAAACAAAATCCATGATCATATCTTGATGGGACCCACATAGCATTCATTTACTGGTATCCCACACATTTTTTTTCCTTCAGCTTCTAAAACTGGATTAAAAAACTGATAAGCCTAGGATCTAGTCTCAGGTACTTTGATAGCTGTTGGCCCAGTGAAAATCACAGTGTCCTTCTCAACTGCTTCTTGAGAGGGCAACAGAGAAGAAATTTAACCATCATCTAAGTTTTAGGGTAAAACAATAATGAGCCATTTCTCTTGGATGCAGATAGATAGGAGTTGTGGTATTGAATTACACCAAGGTCATGATCTTACAACTGGGAAGCCATCTCCTTATAAGAAAAAAAAATGGTAGTTAGAAATAATTATCTAAATAACGTCACATATAAATTTAAGTTTAATGTCTGGAAAATGTGATCCCTTTATTACTTCAAACACTTAAATAATCTAGGTGTAGATCAGTTGTTCTCAACGGTCCTAATGCTACAGTCCTTTAATACATCTTCATGTTGTGATGACTCAATCATAAAATTATTTTTGTTGCTACTTCAAAACTGTAAGTTCACTACTGTTATGAACTGTAACATATATATCTCTGTTTTCTGACAGTCTTTGGTGACCACTATAAAAGGGTTGTTCCAACACCCAAAGCAATCATCACCCACAGGTTAAGACAGATTATTAAGTTGGGACTTAATAACTGTTGCCAAGAATAGATGAACAAGTTGAGAGAACTTCATCAACTTAAGTAGAGGTTTGATATCAATGTTTTGAAATCTGACTTTAGAGATTTTAAGAACAGATATAATCTCTTAGTGTCCTCGTGTATGTGTATGTGGTATGCATGTGTGTGTGTGTGTGTGTGTGTGTGTGTGTGTATGAGAGAGAGAGCGAGAGAGAGAGAGAGAGATAGAGAGAGAGAAACCTTGAGTGAATGTGTAAGGAGGGAAGTCCTGAGTGGATGGGTGTCTTGACATGAGTGTGGCCATGCCAAAGACCAGTGCCTTGAAACACATGGGAAACTAGCAAAGACTTTCCTCTGACCCAAGTACTGGGTTTATGAACAGTTGATCAGTGTGTACAAAAGCTAGCAACTGCAGCTTCCTCTTCTTGGATATGTGCAGCCTAAGACTGCTCCTCTTCAACTATAGAAACTGGCTAACTTCTCATGTACCTGTTCTATACATAATAAACCACTGGAGCTGAAGTTCTGGGTTGCTGAGGTAGTTGATACCACTTCTTCAGTCTGTACAGTCTGTCTTTCCCCATATGTTTTTGCATATGTGTTTGTTCTGTCTTTATTTCCTTGTCACCCTAGTCAGGGTTTCAGGACCAAGCCACATGGTTCATGGCATCTCATATATTGGTCCAGATGAGTCTTAGCACCCAATAGATGTTGTATTGACAATAGGATTTGACAAAATACCAAAAAGGATTGCTACCTAGAGGGATATCAGGCATAGAATATGGTACTTTGATTATTCTAAACTTTGTATATGGGTATATGACATTTTAATTCATGATCAAGAAAGGGCAAAATGACAGAAGTCTCATATTTTGTTAGTATTGTTTTGTTACTTGTTATATAGTTTTCTCAGACAAAAGTTCTCACCCTTTCATCGCTTTTTCTATATTATTCTATTTTGTTTTGAGCTCATTAGTTATGATGATTATAATTTTACTTTTATCTCCATTTATTTAAACTGCTATAAGTCAATAATTTATTTTTAAAAATATATCCTTATATTTGAACTTTATTCTGTATATTTATATGATATGAATAAATGGTCAACACTGGGTATAAAATACAAGCACTGAGAGAATATAGGTTTTCCTAACTCTAGGGAGATACATTGAGGCTAATCAATGTATAATATATAGTACCTACTTCTTGATTTCTCCTTTGCTCAAGAGTTTTAGATATATGATTTGGCAGTGCTATACTCCCAGTATATGGGGAGTAGATAAAGGGAGATGAGGCCAGCTTCACTTGCATAGTGAAGATAGTATGGGCTACATGAGATCCTGCCTGTCTTAGTTATGGTTTCTATTGATGTGATGAAACACCATGTGCAAAAGGAAAGTTGGGGAGGAAAAAGTTTATTTGGATTACACTTCCACAGAACTGTTCATCCTTGAAAGAAGTTAGAACCAAAATTCAAGCAGGGCAGGAACCTAGAGGCAGGAGCTGATAAAGAGTGCACAGAGGGATGCTGCTTACTGGCTTGTTCCTCATGGCTTTCTCAGCCTGCTTTCTTATAGAATCCAACCACCAGCCTAAGGACACTACCACTCACAATGGGCTGGGCTCTCTTCCATTAATCACTAATTAAGGAAGTGTCTTACAAAAGAAGGACTATCCTGAGACTGCCCCACCCGGGCATCCATCCCATAATCAGCCACCAAACCCAGACACTATTGCATATGCCAGCAAGATTTTGCTAAGAGAACCCTGATAGAGCTGTCTCTTGTGAGGCTATGCCAGTGCCTGGCAAATACAGAATTGGATGCTCACAATTATCTATTGGATGAAACACAGGGCCCCCAATAGGGGAGTTAGAAAAAGTACCCAAGGAGATGAAAGGGTCTGCAACCCTATAGGAGGAACAACTATATGAACTAACCAGAACCCCCAGAGCTCATGTGTCTAGCTGCATATGTAGGAGAGGATGGCCTAGTCGGCAATCATTGGGAGGAGAGGCCCCTTGGTCTTGTGAAGATTATATGCCCCAGTACAGGGGGATTCCAGGGCCAGAAAGTGGGAGTGGGTGGGTTGGGGAGCAGAGCGGAGGGAGGGTATAGGGGACTTTTGGGATAACATTTGAAATGTAAAGAAAATATCTAATAATAATAATAAAAAAAGGAAGTGCCTTACAGCCTTACCTGCCATCCAATCTTGTGGAGGCATTTTCTTAATTGAGGTTCCTTCCTTTTAATGACTCTAGATTCTGCCAAGTTGACAAAAGACTATTCAACACACTGCTCCATGCAAGAAAAGAAAGGAAGGAAGAAAGAGAGGAAGAAAAGGACATGAAACTATAAAAAATATATCTTATTTCATTTTATGAAAGGTTTGATTTTTCAATATTTATCATTTTTGCACAGTGAAACTATTGAAAATTTTTCAGAAACTTCTTTCAAAATCACCGTATTGTCACATATTATTCTCTACCCCTTCCTCTGGCCCTTTTTCCTTCTGGTTCCCTTTATATTATATCGTATGTGTTCTTTCCCTACTAGAGATGTTGACAGAAGACATACATGGTTTCCTGACATGAATCTTCATCACATACCCATTTA
>LR750565.1:0-10569 GCA_902729485.2 Mus minutoides
GATGGTGTTTTGAATTTCCTCAGGATCTGTTGTTATGTCTCCCTTTTCATTTCTGATTTTGTTGATTTGGATGCTATCCCTGTGCCCTCTAGTGAGTCTGGCCAAGGGTTTGTCTATCTTGTTGACTTTTTCAAAGAACCAGCTCCTGGTTTGATTGATTTTTTGGATAGTTCTTATTGTTTCCACATGGTTGATTTCATCCCTGAGTTTGATTATTTCCTGCCGTCTACTCCTCTTAGGTGACTTTGCTTCCATTTGTTCTAGAGCTTGCAGATGTGCTGCCAAGCTATTGGTGTAAGCTCTCTCCATTTTTTTTTATTTATTTATTTTTTTTTGTAGGAACTCAGAGCTATGAGTTTACCTCTCAGGAATGCTTTCATTGTGTCCCATAAGTTTCAGTATGTTGTGGCTTCATTTTCATTGAACTCTAGAAAGTCTTTAATTTCTTTCTTTATTCCTTCCTTGACCAAAGTATCATTGAGTAGAGTGTTGTTCAGTTTCCATGTGAATGATGGTGTTCTGCTACTTATGTTGTTATTGAATAGCAGCCTTAATCCATGGTGATCTGATAGGATGCAAGGGACAATTTCAATATTTTTGAATCTGTTGAGAGCTGTTTTGTGGCCAATTATGTGATCAATTTTGGAGAAGGTGCCATGAGGTGCTGAGAAAAAGGTATATCCTTTTGTTTTATGATAAGTTGTTCTCTAGATATCTGTTAAATCCACTTGCTTCATAACTTCTATTACGTTCACTGTCTCTTTATTTAGTTTCTCTTTGTTTAGTTCCTGTTTCCATGATCTGTACATTAAGGTGAGTGTGGTGTTGAAGTCTCCCACTATTATTGTGTGAGGTGCAATGTGTGTTTTAAGCTGTAGTAAACTTCCTTTTATGAATGTGGGTGCCCTTTCATTTGGAGCATAGATGTTCAGAATTGAGACATCATCCTGATAGATTTTCCTTTTGACCAGTATGAAGTGTCCTTCCTTAGATTTTTTATAAGTTTTGATTGAAGGTTGATTTTATTCGACATTAGAATGGCTACTCCAGCTTGTTTCTTGACAATTTGCTTGGAAAGTTATTTTCCAGCTTTTTACTCTGAGGCAGTGTCTGCCTTTGTCTCTGAGGTGCATTTCCTGTATGCAACAAAATGGTAGGTCCTGTTTAGATATCCTGTCTGTTAGTGTATGTCTTTTTATTGGGGAATGGAGTCCATTGATATTAAGAGTTATTAAGGAAAAGTTATTGTTACTTCCTTTTATTTTTGTTGTTGGAGGTGGAATTATGTTTATGTGACTCTCTTCTTTTTGGCTTGTTAAAAAAAGATTATTTTCTTGCTTTTTCTAGGCTGTAGTTTCCCTCCTTATGTTGGTGTTTACAATATATATCCTTTGTAGGGCTGGATATGTGGAAAGATAATATGTAAATTTGGTTTTGTAATGGAATATTTTGGTTTCTCCACCTATGCTAATTGAGAGTTTTGCTGGATATAGTAGCCTGGGCTGGTATTTGTGTTCTCCTAGGGTCTCTATGATATCTACCCAGGATCTTCTGGCTTTTGTAGTCTCTGGCAAGAGAAGTCTGGTATAATTCTGATAGGTCTGCCTTTATATGTTACTTGACCTTTTTCCTTTATTGCCCTCAATATTCTTTCTTTGTTTAGTGCTTTTAGTGTTTTGATTATTAAATGATGGGAGGGATTTCCTTTCTGATCCAATCTATTTGGTGTTCTGTAGGCTTCTTGTATGTTCATTTGCATCTCTTTCTGTAGGCTAGGGAAGTTTTCTTCTATAATTTTGTTGAAGATAAAGATAGTCACTGGTCCTTTAAATTGGGAATCTTCACTCTCTTCTATACCTATTATCCTTAGGTTTGGTCTTCTCATTGTGTCATGGATTTTCTAGATCTTTTGGCTTAGGAGCTTTTTCCATTTTGCATTTTCTTTGACAGTTATGTCAATGTTTTCGATGGTATCTTCTATACCTGAGATTCTTTCTTGTATTTCTTGTATTCTGTTGGTGATGCTTGCATCTATTACTCTTTATCTCTTTCCTAGGATTTCTATCTCCAGAGTTGTCTCCCTTTGTAATTTCTCTATTGTTTCTACTTCCATTTTTAGATCCTGGATGGTTTTGTTTAATTCCTTCACCTGTTTGGTTGTGTTTTTCTGTAATTCTTTGTGTGTGTGTGTGTGTGTTTCCTCTTTAAGGGCTTCTACCTGTTTATTTGTGTTCTCCTGTGTTTCTTTAAGCAAGTTATTTATGTTCTTTTTAAAATCCTCTATCAACATCATGAGTTGTGATTTTTAACTCTAAATCTTGCTTTTCCAGGGTGTTGGAGCATCCAGGACTTGCTGTGGTGGGAGAACTGGGTTCTGATGATGCCATGGAGCCTTGGTTTCTGTTGGTAAGGTTCTTGAACTTGCCTTTCACAATCTGGCCATCTCTGGTATTAGTTGGTCTTGTTGTCACTGGCTGGAGATTGTCCTTCCTGTGGTCCTCTAAGACTGTGTCAGCATGCCTGGGAGGCCAGCTCTTTCCTGGTGGAACTT
Source organism: Mus minutoides (assembly GCA_902729485.2). Lineage (NCBI taxonomy): Eukaryota > Metazoa > Chordata > Mammalia > Rodentia > Muridae > Mus > Mus minutoides. The sequence continues at coordinate 2,552 of LR750565.1, forward strand.
GTGTACAGAGGGCTATGGAGCATCCCAGGCTCTGGTTGCAGATGGCAACCAGAAGGATCCTGTTCAAGTTGCTCCACTGTTCCTGTGCCCTGTATGCTAGTCACAAGTCCAGTCCTCTGAGCCTGTGTGTGAAGGCACTTCTGGGAGAACAGCTCTCCCCTGGCAGGACCTGTGCACAGCAGGCTTTGGAAGAGTCTTAGCTTCTAGGTTCAGAAGGCAACCAGAAGGATCCTATCCAAGCAGCTCCACTGTTTCTGTGTCTTGCATGCTCCTGGCTGGCCCCAGCTTCAGGCAGTTATTGGAGAGAAAATGGCTATCTCACCTCTGAGCCCAGGAGTGAGAGCACTCCTGGGAGAACAGCTCTCTCCTGGTGGGCCCTGTGCACAGCAGGCTGTGAAAAAGCCCAAGCTTCGGGTACAGATGGTGACCAGAAGGATCCTGTTCCAGCTATTCCACTGTTCCTGTGCCCTGTGTGCTTCTCACCAGTCCTGCCCTGGACAGTTATTGGATAGAAGTGGCTATCTTACCTCTGAGTCAGAAAGTAAGAGCACTCCTTGGAGAACAGCTCTCTCCTGGCAGAACCTGCGCACAGCAGGATGTAGAACAGCCTTAGATCTCAGGTGCAGATGGCCCCCTGAGCAAGTTATTATTTAGTAGAGAGTTGCTCTGTTTCCACGGGTATGTGGGCTTTCTATTGTTTTTGTTGTTATTGAAATCTAGTGTTAGTCTGTGGTTATCTGATTGAATACCTGGGATTATTTTAATCTTCTTGGATCTGTTGAGGCATGTTTTGTGACCAATTATTTGGTGAAGGTACTGTGGGGTGCTGAAAATAAGGTATTTTCTTTGTTTTGGGGTGAAATGTTCTGCATATACTTGTTAAATCCATTTGGTTCATAACTTCCATTAGCTTCACTCTATCTCTGTTTAGTTTATGTTTCAATGACCTATCCATTGTTGAGAGGTGGATGCTGAAGTCTCCCACTATTATTGTGTGAGGTTCAATGTGTGTTTGAGCTTTAGTAAAGTTTCTTTTATGAATATGGGTGCCCTAGCATTTGGGGCATAGATATTCAGAATTGAGAGTTTATCTTGGTGGATATTTCCTTTGATGTCCTTCCCCATCAAATAACTTGATAACTTTGTTGAAAATTTATTTTATTAGATATTAGAATGTCAACTCCTGCTTATTTCTTAGATCCATTTGCTTTGAAATTTTTTCCAGCCTTTCACTCTGAGGTATTGTCTATGTCTTTAAGGTGTGTTTCTTGAATGCAGCAAAATGCTGGATCCTGCAAAATGCATAAGTCTGTTAGCTTATGTCTTTTTATTGGGGAATTAAGTCTGTTGATGTTGAGAGATATTAAAGACATATGGTTGTCAATTCCTCTTATGTTTGTTATTAGAGATAGAATTATGTGTGTGTGATTCTCTCTATTTGGGTTTGTTATGTGATGATTAAATTCTTGTTTTTCCTTCGGTGTAGATACTCTCCTTGTGTGGAAAATTTCCTTCTAGAATTCTCTGTCGGGCTGGATTAGTAGATATATATTGTTTAAATTTGGTGTTGTCATGGAATATTTTCATTTCTCAGTCTATGATGATTGAGATTTTTGATGAGTATAATAGACTGGGCTGGCTTTTGTGTTCTCTTAGGGACTGTATGACATCTGTCCAGGCTCTTCTGGCTTTTAGTGTCTCTGTTGAGACTGGTGTAATTCTGATAGGTCTGCCTTTATATGTTACTTGGCCTTTTTCCCTATAGCTTTTAATATTCTTTCTTTGTTCTGTACATTTAGTGTTTAATTATTATATGACTAAAGAATTTTCTTTTGTGGTCCAATCTACTAGGTGTTCTGTAGGTTTCTTGTACATTTATAGCCATCTCTTTCTTTAGATTGGGGAAGTTTTCTTCTAAGTTTCTGTTGATGTTTTCTGGCCCTTTGAGCTGGGAATCTTTGGTTTCATCTATTCTGTTATTCTTAGGTTTGGTCTTTTCATGTGTCCTCGATTTCCAGGATATTTTGAATTAGGGGGTTTTAATGCTTTGTATTTTCTTTGACCATTGTGCCAGTATCTTCAATGGTATCTTCTACACTGGAAAGTCTCTCTTCTATCTCTTGTATTCTATTGGTGATGCTTACATTTGTAGCTCCTACCCGTCTTTCCTAGGTTTTCCAATGTTGCCTCTATTTTTTTTTTTATTTCTTTTGTTGGAATTGGTTCTAATGCTTTGAATTAATTTGGTTTCCTAATTGGAAATCTGCATGTCCAGACACTGAAAATCCTTGTCCTGAATTTGTGTTTGATCAATCAATAAAGACACCAGTGCCAATGGTTGGGCAAAGAAAGAAGAGGCAGGCACATTAGATTTATGTGGGTGAGGATGCAGGAGGAAGGAGGAGACAAGGATCACCAAGATTCAGTGGGAAGATGTCACTGGCTACTTCCCCAATTGGGCCTGGGGTAACAGGCAGAGGATTAGAACTGTGCAGCCATTGAGCTAGATGGCNGTATCAAAGTATATTGGCTTCTGTTGCTTATGAATTGTGCTTGTCTCTCACCATCTGGTTATCTCTGGAGTTAGCTGGCCTGGGTGTGTCTGTGTGGAACCTGCCTCCTGTGTCCCTGGGTTGCTGCAGATCTCCTGGCTGATCTGTGGCCCAAACTGTAGCTAGTCTCCTGGGAGACTTGCAGAATGTTGCCTTGGCTGCGGTAGATCTCCTGGGAGCCCTACAGACTGTGCAATGTTAAGAGGTGGGGGGGGTACAGGCTGATCTGCCCCCAAGCAGGTGCAGACAAGAAGGGAAATGGCTTTTATGGGAGGGAAGGAGTCCTGCATCCACTGGACACCTGGGGTGGGGAGATCCCAGCTACTGTGGCTATTTGGGCTGCTATCCTAACTGCTACTCTGTCTGCAGCAGATCTTCTGTGCTGACTGTGTGGTATTGAGAGAACACCCTGGTATGGATTTCTACCTGGGCCCTTGTAGATGTAGAAGGGCTGAGCAGATCTGGCCATGACCCTTAGCTGGGCAGCATATGAGCTGGCCCTGAGAGCAGGAGAGCTGGCCCTGCCCATCACCTAGTGCAGCACTCAGGAGAGTGGCTATTATCTCTCTGGGCAGCACAGTGGAGCTGGTCCTAATGGGAGTACAGGAGAGCAGGCAGGCAGACCAATTCAGCCATCACTCAAGCCCAGATTCAGGACTTTCTGTTGGCCCAACTTGACTTCTACCTCAACTATGAACTACTGGAGTGGGTGACAGGGTTAGTCTTGCAGAATTAAAGCTACAGGGTCTCTATAACACAAGGTAATAACAGGGTATCTAAAAGGAGTCCCTGTGAGGATCCAGTATTGAAAATGTGGCAGAAGTCAGAGGCCTCAAATCAGTCCAATGACTCATTGCAATGAACATTTGCAAGTGACTCTATGGACTCTAAATTGATGAATTTAATTATTGTCCCAACCTTTTAAGGAATTTAGTAATACTATGTAATGATATTAAAATGTATTCATGTGGTAGCCAAGACTGTATGAGTAATCTTTGTAATTTCCATGTAAATTTTTCTGAGTCTAAAATTGCTCTAATAAAAAAAATCTTCCATATATGTGTGTATATTATATATATATTTTTTTTCAATATTATTATTATTTGGTAGCTATTAAGATACAGAAAGATTTCTCCACTAAGTTTTTGTTTTGTTTTTCAAACATGATTAATTTCATGTACTTTTCTAGCATATTCCCTGTCAGAGATTCTAGTTCCATGTTGTATTGAATTAAATCTTCATGGAAACTTATTTCCATTTATTGCAAGGATTTTTATCACTAGACTGTGATACAGTTTAATTACCTTTATGAAAATTTACTGAGCAAAATTATTTGGTGATACAAGTCCTAATGCTGAAAGTACTTTAGCCTAGGTAGCAAAAGTTACCAAGTGAGTCCCTTCACTTGCAGCATGCTCATAGGAAGAAGTTCTTATTTATAGAATACTATTTACCCTTAGATACAGAAAATTCACTATTCTTTCCTAGTTTGCTTGTTTTCTTCCCGATCTGTTGGGCTATAATATTGCTTCTGCATAACTCTCTAACTTGTTATTTCCCACTAGCAATAGTAACAGCAATTACTTTCTTATATGACAAGCATTATGATAACTTACATGTAATCAATAGTAGAACAGATAGCACTGAAACTCCAAGAATACAAGCCTTTCAATCTAATGATACATGCAATACATTAAATTTTGAAGAGATGAGAAGTAATCTTCTGTTTGACTTCGGAAGCTTGTTATACTGCAGAAAGGGAAGGGCACGCTAGGTATAATTTGAACAGTTTGTTCATGACTTGCCATATTTTTCTTTTTTTGTATTTAATTTATACATTTAATGGTTTTCAATAATTGAAATATATAACAAAATAGGGGGTACCATAATCACATTTTAGAAAGAGAAATAATATATCTTGTAATGATAAAATATGGTTACCAACAACAGGTACAATGCTAAAGTTAAGAAATGAAGAGATTTACTATCTGAAAGTGAGAAATTATAGATATGAAATTTATCTCAAATAATTAACCATTCTGTGACCTTAGGCAAATTACTTAGCTATAAACAATCTCATTTTTAAAACTCCATGGGATTTTTATAAATATAAATAAAAATAATACATGTGAAAAAAACTCAACATACAACATGGTTTATAGCAAGCCTTACAAACATATTAGGTTTTATTAGTATTGTTATTTTAATCGTTATTTTAAAAATGGAACCTTTCTGTTGATTCTAGTTGTATTATCTTTAGTAGTATTTTTATTCTAAATGTTACTATTTCAGCTTTTGGAAACTGTATGAGCATAATATATCTTACCCCAATCATTCCTATTATTTCTCCAAAATTGGGTGATATTTTCACTCTGCAAATAGATGGCATAGATTCTAGATATAGATAAAGAGATAGAGATAGTTATAGATATAGATATGATACAAATATAAATATAATTACATATATGGATATAGATACAGATTTCGATATTATCTATGAGTATACAAACTCTATTTCTAGCATATGTGATAAGTAGCAAGGAACAGAGTAGAGCTCAAGGACACATACTAATAAGGCCTCTGGGGTCCATATAGCAAAGACTGCTGATGGCAACACAGATAGTTGTAGAATCTCTGCATTCTCATTGGTCACACACACTTTGAAAACCTCATAATTGATGAAGTCCTCTTCCACATATGTATGAGAATAAAATGTCACTAACATATGACTTTCATTCTTATTGTACCTGGTTACTTCTCAATAATGCTAAAAATATTAAATTTTCGTTGGACATTGCTAAAATAGAATTTAATTGGTAATATCTAAGCCTTTCCCTAGCACAATTTATAACACCAAGGATAACATTACATGTTTAGAAAAGCAAAAAAGTGAAGACTATTATTTCAAAATAAATGTTTTACCCAAAGCATACTTGTAAGTAAATAGAAAAGGGGGAAAGATTTTCTATACAATATATTTGTAACTTTTCTCTTAAGTTACACAGATGTGATCTTGATTAAATTTTCTAGATGATTTCTTGTCATCTAGAAAAAATTATACATATAAGTATAGTTTTCAAAACTTTCTTATCAAATATAAACATCAATTTTTGATATTAGAGCATGAGTCATTAGAGTTCTGTTTAGAAAATTTCCCTGTGCCAATGATTTCAAGATTCTTTTCCACTTTCTCTTATATTAGATTCAGTGTATCTGGTTTTATGTTGAGTTTCTTGATCCACTTGGACTTGAGCTTAGTGCAAGGTGACAAATACGGGTCTATTTTCATTTTTCTACCTACATATAGCCTGTTAGACCAGCATCATTTATTGAAGATGCTTTCTTTTTTCCATTGTATACTTTTGGCTTCTTTGTCAAAGGTCAAATGTCCATAAGGGTGTGGTTTTATTTCTGGATCTTCAATTCTGTTCCATTGATCGAGGTGTCTGTCGGGACCTCAAGAAACTGGAAAGCTTCTGTAAGGCAAAAGGCATAGTCAATAAGATAAATCAGCAACCTACAGATTGGGAAAAAAAATCTTCACTAACCCCACATCTGATAGAGGGCTAATATCCAAAATATGTAGAACTCAAGAAGTTATTCACCAAAAAAAACAAAAACTCAATCAAAAAATGGGGTATAGAATTAAACCAATATTTTACAACAGAGGAATCTTGAATGGCTGAGAAGCACCTAAAGAAATGTTCAAAGTCCTTAGTGATCAGAGAAATGCAAATCAAAATGACCCTGAGATTCCACCTTATACCAATCAGAATGGCTAAGATCAAAACCTCCGGTGACAATACATGTTAGAGAGGATGTGGAAAAAGAAGATCACTCCTCCATTGCTGGTGGGTTTGCAAACAGTTACAACCACTCTGGAAATTAATCTGGAGGTACCTCAGAAAATTGGAAATAGATCTTCATGAAGACCCAGCTTTATCACTCCTGGGAATATTCCCAAAAGATGGCCCACCATGCCACAGGAGTACATAGAGGCCTTATTTGTGATATCCGGGAGCTGGAAACAACCCAGATGTCCCACTACAGAAGAATGGATACATAAAATCTGGTTCATTTACACAATGGAATACTACTCAGGTATTAAGAAGAAGGACATCCTGAGTTTTAGGGGGAATTGGATGGAACTAGAAAATATCATCCTGAGTGAGGACATACATGGTATGTACTCACTAATAAGTGGATGCTAGAAAAAAAAAAAAAGTACAGAATATCCAAGATACAGTCCACATTACTCAAAAAGGTAAATAAGTTGAAGTGCCCAAGTGAGGACGCCTCAGTCCTACTTGGGACGGAGAAGAAAGCAATCACTAGTGGGGATGAAGGGAGGAACCAGGGAGGGAGGGAGGGAGGGAGGGACCTGGAAATGAAAGTGGATGGGCGGAGGGGGAAGGGAAGTAGGGGAGAGAGGGGAACCTGATCTGGTATTGGGAAAGGGAAAAGGACTGAATCCCTGAGGGCTGGCAGAAAAAATGGAAACAAGCAACTTGGGGAGATCCTCCAGAATGCATCAGAGACATGGGTGGTGAGACTTTCAGGAATTAAAGGGAGGGGCTTTAGATGAAATGCCCAACTGTTAGGAGAGGGAACTTATAGAGTCCACCTCCAGCAGGAAGACAGGGCATCAAATGAGGAAGAGGGGAGCCCACAGTCAAAACTCTAACCCATATGTCTTAGTCAGGGTTTCTACTCCTGCACAAACATCATGACCAAGAATCAAGTTGGGGAGGAAAGGGTTTATTCAGCTTATACTTCCATACTGCTGTTCATCACCAAAGGAAGTCAGGACTGGAACTCAAGCAGGTCAGAAAGCAGGAGCTGATGCAGAGGCCATGGAGGGATGTTCTTTACTGGCTTGCTTGCTTCCCCTGGCTTGTTTAGCCTGCTCTCTTATAGAACCCAAGACTACCAGCCCAGAGTTGGCACCACCCACAAGGGGACCTCCCTCCTGGATCACTAATTGAGAAAATACCTTACAGCTGGATCTTGTGGAGGCATTTCCTCAACTGAATCTCCTTTCTCTGTGATAACTCCAGCCTGTGTTAACTTGACACAAAATTAGCCAGTACAATTTACCCCTCGTCAACTTGGCACACAAACACATCACTAGTAAGCCTCAACACTTAGTTCTTATTCATTTCCAATATCTTAATGTTAAAAGTCAAAGAGACATAGACTATCAGACTGGCTACACAAACAGGACCCGACATTTTGCTGTCTACAAGAAACACACCTCAGGAAAAGCTACAGACACTACCTCAGAGTGAAAGGCTGGAAAACAATATTCCAAGCAAACGGCCCGAAGAAAAAAGCTGGGGTAGCCATTCTAATATCGAATAAAATAGACTTTCAACCCAAAATTATCAAAAGAGACAAAGAGGGGCACTTCATACTCATCAAAGGAAAAATCTTCCAAGAGGAACTTTCAATTCTGAATATCTATGC
>LR750565.1:11588-47305 GCA_902729485.2 Mus minutoides
CATCATTGGGAGGAGAGGCCCCTTGGTCATACAGACTCTATATGCCCCAGAACAGGGGAATGCCAGGGCCATTACGTGGGAGGGGGTGGGTAGGGGAGCAGGGCGGGGACGCGGGAGGGTAAGGGAAAATTTCTGGATAACATGTGAAATGTAAATGAAGAAAATATCTAATAAAGAGAGGAAAGAAAAAAAAAAGTCTCACAGTCTTTACATATTAAAAGTTCAATCACTTTTAAAATATCCAGTATCTTTTAAAATTAAAAGTCTCTTAACTGTGGACTTCAATAAAATACCTTCTTCCTTCAAGAGGAAAAAATATCAGGGCACAGTCACAATCAAAAGCAAAAATCAATCTCCAACCATCCAATGTCTGGGATCCAACTCAGGATCTTCTGGTCACTTCTCCAGCCAAGCCCTTTGTAGCACACATGTTGTCCTCTAGGCTCCAGATGCCTGTACTCCATTGGTGCTGCTGTTCTTGGTGGTCATCTCATGATACTGGCATCTCCAAAAAGCTGCTGTCTTCCACTATAACTAGGCTTCAACACTAGCCTCTCATAAGCTCTCTTTATGGTGCCAAGCCTCAATTCCTTTGCATGACCCCTTCAGTCCTAGGCCATCAATTGCAACTGAAGCTGCACCCTCACCAATGGCCTTCATGGCCTCTCACAGTGCTGAGCCTCAGCTGCTCTATGTGACCCCTTCATGTCTTCACAACCAGTACCACCTGGGTGATTCTTACACATTACCAAGTCCCACTGCAGCACGAGGTACAACCTTGGCTGTCTCTGGAACACAGCCTCTGTGCTCTCAGAAAACACTTTTCAGAAGATTTCATCTCAGTAATGCTGGTCTCTTCTTAATCACCACTAATTTCTTAGCTCCTGCTATCCAGCATCGATATTCCCAGTAATGTCAAGTTTTCACTTTAGTAGTTCTGGTATCTTGTTAATCACAGCTGATTCTTCAGCCCCAGCTAACCAGAACCACAGAATCTTCACAGTCCGAAATAGCAATGGCCCTGAAAAGAGTATTTAATTTTCACTCTGAAATTTCACAAATCAGGCATCTATTTTCTGCACTGTTCTCAACATTATCTTACAAGCTCCTACACAACATCTCACAGAGCTCTTAACACCAAATGGATCCTCTGGCCCAAAGTTTCAAAGTCCTTCCACAGTCCTCCCAAAACATGGTCAGGTTGTCACAGGAATACCCCACTCTGCTGGTAACAATTTGTCTTAGTCAGGGTTTCTATTCCTACACAAACATCATGACCAAGTTGGGGAGGAAAGGGTTTATTCAGCTTATACTTCCATACTGCTGTTCATCACCAAAGGAAGTCAGGACTGGAACTCAAGCAGGTCAGAAAGCAGGAGCTGATGCAGAGGCCATGGAGGGATGTTCTTTACTGGCTTGCTTGCTTCCCCTGGCTTGTTCAGCCTGCTCTCTTATAGAACCCAAGACTACCAGCCCAGAGTTGGCACCACCCACAAGGGGACCTCCCTCCTTGATCACTAATTGAGAAAATACCTTACAGCTGGATATTGAGGAGGCATTTCCCCAACTGAAGCTCCTTTCTCTGTGATAACTCCAACCTGTGTCAAGTTGACACAAAATCAGCCAGTACACCATAATTGTTCCTGTCTGAAAGAATTACAAGGATGGAAATAGAGAGAAGCCTGTGGAAAAGAAGGTCCAGTGACAGGTCCAAAGTGGGATCCAGATCAAGGTGAGGTCCCAAGGCCTGACAGTATTAAAGAGGCTATGGAGCGCTCACAAAGAGACCTAGCATGACCACACTCCAGAAGACCCAGCAAGCAGCTGAAAGATTCAGATGTAGATATTTTCACCCAACCAATGGACAGAAGCTGCTGACCCCAGTTGTTGAATTAGGGTAGACTGAAAAAAGCTGAGGAGAAGGGTGACCCAGTAGAAGGACATGTGGGGAAATACTGTTTTCCTTGTGCTGAAACTATATGAAGATGGGGTTTTAACATAGTGACTAGCGCAGAGATTATTATAGTAGATCACAGGATCTGCCGTTTATGAGCAATACTGAGCCAAGACTGTAACTCCTGGATCTACTGAGACCTACAGTAATGAAATAGGTGTTATAAAGCTAGTCTGAAGATCAAATAATAATATACTGGATATATAGAATAAAAATACACTTATTCTTACTGAACTTGATATAGATAAAATTATATATATGTTTTAAATTGTTTGTTTTGTTTTTTGATTAGCTTGCCATTATCAAGTTTCTTTTGGTTTTTCAATATATTCATAGCTTTGATTGATTCCCAACCCACTCACATATCTCTCCCTCCTGTTTGCCAAACCCTTGTTTATCTGTCCTCTGGGTGGCCCTACTTTTATTTTCATTTTGCATATGTCCCACTATCACTGTATCTCTTGGTGATAACTGTAAGATTAATAGCTTCCATTTAGAATTCAAAGAATATCTCCTAAATATAATGAATGGCTAAATACTCTATAACTACATAATTATGTTAATTTAATTACAATTAAATTATCTTCTTTAGGAAATTGAGAAATATTTCACTTACAGCTTTCAAAAATAATATCTATACATGTAATGAGTGAATTTAGTAAAAAGTAAAATTTTAAAAAAGCCATAATAGTTCAAAAATAAGCAACAAGGTGTTAAGCACTATTTCATGCTTTATAATTACTGTAACGTATTATAGCTATTAGTAATTTGATAGCTCTACATTGAGCTTTTATTAGAAATGTCATTTTAGTGCTGACTGTGAATGATTAAAGCTATCAAGAGTGGACTGTTTGATAGGCTCTTCTCTTTTGCCTGGCTGCTTTGAATGAGGGGACTGTTAGCAAAGGAGCCCTTTAACCAACGACCAGCTGGAGTGTTCTGATCACAGACCAGGTGTTTGGCACACTTTGCAAGCACTCTGAGGCACTCAAGAAGATTCAAAGGACCACTACAACCACAGCTGAAAACACACTCTGCTCTTGACCTTCTACGCTCTGCTTGAAAAAGCAGTACTGTAGGGAGACAAGCCAAGGAGAGAGAGCCTTAACTAACTGGCACCTATTTCTACCCAAGCCAGAGGTGAGTTATCCTCTACCCTACTTACTCCCTTGGTCCAGCAAAAGGCCTATTATTGTTGCAAACACAATCACTAAATTATATTAAGGATTGTGCTGTGATTTGGGAGAACACTTACTAAGGCACCAGGGTATATAAGCAGGCTTACTCAACTCATTGTCAAGTAAGCTGGTAGATACGCACTGCTGTGCCAACTCCTTGTGTAACAATGTTCTGCCTACTGGAAGGGTTTTGTGTATGGTCTTTGGTTACCTTAGTTTGGTTTTCTGGGTTTTTTGGTTTGGTTTGGTTTGGTTTGGTTGGTGTTTTGGATTTTTTTGTTTGGTTGGTTTTGGGTTTTGCTTTGTTTTGTTTTGTTTTGTTTTATCACTAGAAGATCAGAGTTAATGAAAAAAAAAAAGAAAAAGAAAGAAAAAGAAAAGAAACGAAAAGAAAAAGAAAAAGAAAACCATGGAGTGGAAACTACCACCATATGGTAATGACAACAGCACTGATAGCACTCACTTTGTCAAGAGGCTTACTAGAGGGTTGCAGGGTACAGCCAAGGGGCAGAAAATGTAGGTGATAAAACTATGAGCTCCAGCCATTGAAAGAGTAGCAGTGAGCTACTAAGCCCTGTGGGCCAAAGGACCTGACGTCCAAGACAAAGAGCAGCAAAACAGTCTGAACGTTCTTCTAACCACCTGAGGTTCCAGAGACATCACACTCGCTATTTTTGTTTACTCATTTGTTTGTTTGCTTGTTTGTTTAGTTTCAATATGTAACTCTTTTATTGACCCTAAAGAGACCACAATGTACTTGGAATGTACTTCAGATCTGGTTTCTAAAGCTGGGTAACTTAGGTCTTACTTGTCAGCCTTCTGCATGGTTCCCTTTTCAGACACATACATGCCATCCAAAACTTTCTGATACCCTCATTTTTAACTGTTGTAGCTCAGTGAATCAGAGCCACTTAATCTGAAACAAGTTCAATAACCTTTCCTTCAAGGATTAATTCATCCGTCTGGGCTTGAGAGACAGGACAAGCAACCTGTCCTCATTTGAACCCTACAAATGTATTTTTAATCCAAAAAATTCCAGATTTCAACCAAAGACCCTTTGCTCTGAATAAAGACATTGATGAAGAAGTGATCCTACATAGACCTCATCTTGTAACAGAAGCTTAGTGCAACACCCTTGTTCATGTTCTGAACATGACTGCAGATGGTTCTCACCGGTTCCTTTCTGTTATCCCACCATTCGTCAACTCAGAGCCTCTTCTTTTTTTTTTTTTTCCAAAGAAACACAGCTCCTTATAAGGAAAGATTGAAATCCCTCTGCAGAATTCCCCATGGGGTCCTTCATTATGACTGTGATACCGTTCAGAGTGATGTCCACAATTTCTGGAAACTCATTGGTTTGATTGCTGAGAATGGTCTTTATTCTCATAGTAGATGGGGAAAAGCCATACTAACTATTGTTAAGAGCCCTGGATCCCAACACACAAGGCTTTTGTGCTGTAAATACCTCTTACTGAGAAAAGTGAAGCATTATACTAGCTAATGAGGACCTTGCCAGTGTCAGTCAAACCTTGAGCTGTCAAACTCAACACCTAACATCTCCAGTCTCTTTCCTCTCAGGCCTGGAGCTATAAGATTCTAGTTCTCTGGATGTGGAACTGTAAGTCCTTGAGCCCATCTATGCAACTCATAAGCTCTTGGCACACAGGGCTCAGTTATAACATTAGATCAGCAATTCCTTGCCACTTATTATCAAAGCAGAGCAAAAGGAGTCTAGCCAGCTACTTGATTACAAAGCATCTTTGGGTACAGTTCACTTTTTAGCAATTACATAATCCTTTTGAAGAAAAAAATGTTGACTCTTATCTCATGTATTGAATAATAAATAGAAGTGTGTCCTTTTGCTATAATGATTCCTGAATTTCAAGGGTTTTAATTCTTTTGAAAATTATTAAGGATATAAATCAGATTATTTGATTTAAAATAAATATTCTAAATAATAAAATAGATAAACAATGTGATAACAAAAATGTTTCCATGTACAGAAAACTATATTCAAAGTATAAGACAAAAAAAGTATGTATCTCTACCATAGCACATAATAGATACTGTCAGTTTAGTAAGACATGGTATCTATTTTGTAAAATTCAACATTCAAATGTCCTTACTTCTGCTATCTCTTCATCTTCATATTTGCACAATCTTCTTAAAGTCCATATCATATTTGTCCCAGTTATGGTTGCTATCTGTAGGGATAATCTCTTGTGAACTGTGTAAAACCATCACAAATCAATATAAAATCTAATGCCCAATAACTGAGGCAAGATTAGAAAGTGGGAAATCTGGCAGAGAGAGAGAGAGGAACTCTGTGATTTAGTCAGACATGGGAGAACTCACCTGAACTCAGAGGTAGTCAAATGTATGAAACTAAGAAGAGGTAACTGGCCATGTGTCAGACATAAAATAGTATAAATGAGTTAGGATAAAAGGATAGATTATTAAATCTAATTTTAGAATAAAAAGCAACAACAAGCCATATATTTTACATTTAGTAGGGATTTCTATATTGATACAAGATTAAGATTATATTTTGCTACAACATACTTTATATATATTTCAACTCTTGTTTAAAGTATTTTACCTATGCAACTCATTTTAAAATGCAATATAAAGTTTTAGTCCTTGAAAGCTGCTATTGCAAACTGTTTGGGATAATTTAGAAATGCAAGTTAGTAGGCAATCAATCAAATGTGTGGTCATGTTCGGTAGTAGTTTAATTAATTACAGAAATAAGCTTTATTTAAGCAACCTGTAAATGTTTTCAAAGTTAAACAGATAATGGATAGCTAGAATCAAGCAACATTTGCCTATTCAGATATACTACAAATAGATAGATGGTCACCAAAACCTAAGAGATCTACAAAATGTGACATTTAAAGATGCCTTACTAACATAAGACTTTTCATGACTGTGAGACATGTCTACTGGCAGCACCCCTATTTGACTTCAAAAAAGATGCTGAGCATCTAAGAACTTTCTTATGGAGTTTGTTTCAAATATGGCAAAGCCAACACACACACACACACACACACACACACACACACACACACACTGACCATACCTCAACTGCTGACAGGATGCTGTCCAAACTGAACAACTGGGATGCAGGAAAGTTTGACAAGCTAGGCAAATTTCCTACTTCATAATTCCTACTTCACAAAAAGTCTGTCAGATATTCTGGGCCAGAAGACTAATGGTGGATGCTCCTACATTGCAGAGGAGCCTTGAGAGAGAGTCCAGGTAGCTAGCAACCTCTGCCATTTCTATAGTTTTGGAAGCTGCTTCCTCTGTATTTCCCGTTTACTCAGGTAATAATTATCCTTCTGAAATATCTCATGGAGTTAAACACTAGATAGTTATAGTCTCACAATTAACCTTAAATTGTTTAGTATTTAAGAAAATGTTTTAAGGTCTAAGAAGATATTTTTAGGTAGGTAATGCTAGTTATGATGATTTTGGTACAGAAATTTGAACTTATCAAGATAGATTAGATAGATGAGTATTTTATCCAAGGTTGTCAAATATAAATGGACTGGACATTGTGAATGTAATACTTACCTGATAGTTTTCATAATTGTTCTTATTGTATGTAGTTTATTGATGTTAGCGAAAGAGCCTTTTATTGGATTAAAAGGGGGAAGATGTAGAGATAATATCTTGTGCACAGAGCAAAAGCATTACCAGTCAATAAAAATCTGAAGGCCAATAAACTGAGGTAGAATTAGAAGGTGAAACATACATCAGAGAAAGGGGAACTCTGAAATTTAGTCAGGCATTGGAGGAATCGCCACCAGACTCAGAGGAAGTTGAACCAGCCATGTGGCAGATATAGTATAGTCAAAACAGGTTAATTGGGTTAACAGCTAGTTAGGGGACAAGCCTAACTTAAGGCCCTGGCATTAACTCATAAATAAGTATGCTTCTGTGACATTATTCAGGAACCTGGGACAACACAGAAAAGAAAAAACTGTTATCATCATTGCTGCGATGAAACACCATGACCAAAGCAACTTGGAGAGGAAAGGGTTTGTTTGACTTCCCCTCCAACATCGCCATTCGCCATTCGTCACTGAAAGAAGTTGGAAAGGAACTCAAACAGGGCAGGGAAATGGAGGGAGGAGCTGATGCAGAGGTCCTGGAGGAATGCTGCCTACTGGCTTGTTGCCATGGCTTTCTCAGCCTGCTTTCTTATAGCACATAAGACTACCAGCCCAGAGTAGCACCACCCACAAGGGGCTGGACACTTTCCCATTCATTACTAACTAAGAAAATTCCCTATATCTAGATATTAGGGAGGCATTCTCTCAATTGAGATTCCCTCCTTTCTGATGACCCTAGCTTCTCTCAACTTGACATAAAACTAGCAACGCAATGTTTAAAGCTTTTCATAAATGTAAAATGATTTTTTATGTTTCATCTAACTTAATGGTTAACATACTAATGTTCCTGTTTGTTGATAAATATGTTTCCAAGACAGGTTATCCTATGAGTTTTGGCTGTATATGTTGCATTCTTTTTGATTTGTAAGGTTTTCACTTTGTTGCTAGATATTTTTGAAATCTTTGCTTTGGCTACTGCCACTTTCCTAAATCATTATAATTTCTAACTACATTCTCAATATAGATCCTTATACACACGTATTAGTGTATCTCTCAACTCACTTCAAAAAAACTTCCTTCTGGAACAGATGAATACTATTATAGAAACCTGCAACTGGTCAGAAATGTAGAAAAAACAATGAATTAGGGAATTGCCAGCTCTAACTGGCACAACTTTAGTACAACTCCTGCACCTAAGGATAGAGGACGGGGCAGAGAGATTGCAAGCATCAGAAAACTGGGATGTTTGCCACAGGAGTCTTCTACTTATGACAAAGAAGCTAAGCCCATGAAATATCACTGATTAGGTTACATAAGCAAGATCTACATAATGATTCCATGTGTATTTTTCTATCTGCAATTGATTAGATTAGTATCAAATCTTCTACTTAAAGGGCAGGCAAAGCACTGTGATTTTTTTTTTCTTTTCAATTACTTTTTTTTCAAAGTAGCAAAATGCCGTGCCCTATTCTTTTCATATGTGTCTGCCAGACAAACACTTTCTATGACTCATACTGCCTTCCATTTCCTTTTCAGTGACTTGCCTTGCAGGGTCCAGAGGAAAGGCCAACAAATTCTAAGACAATGTGGACAGTAGCAATGAAGTCCGAAGGACAGCTGAGGACAGCTCTTCACCTACCCCAGGCTTCTACATGGAAACAGGTTCAGCATTTTTAGAGTCTTTGGAAATTGTGAGTCAGTTCTCTGAGATTTTGTATGTTGGAGACTATTTATGTTTTCTTCAAAGACACTAGCATCAAATAATACAGAAATAGAGACAGAGTTGAAAAGATTTTGAGTTTCACCCATGTACTGCCTAGTTCAGGTGATCTGGCCTTATGTTTAAGTATCAAGTTTTTTTTTTTAAGAGTGAGGAGCCTGACAGCTTGCCTTCCTTGGTATTTAGTCCTCACTCAATAAAACAATGAGCTTTAGGGACAAAACTTCTATATGGTAGACAAAAGAGTTTTCACATGTGATGTTTTATGGAAGTGCCTAATGTTAATAAACTAATGCTACATTGGAGAAGACTCATCATTTTAAATTCATACTATAAATTTGTATTTCAACATGTATACTTGTAATATTTTAAGAAATTGTTTCCTAGTAGTGTTTAATTCAGTCAGAACATCACAGAGCTAAAAAGAATTCAGAACACTGACGATAGGCCACTTTGACCATCTATGTCTTTTTATAATCCCTATTTATACCTTCAACTATTTTTAACTTTAAAGATGTTGTACTATCAATTTGCAGTTCCATTTCCAGGAGATGAAGATAAGGATTCCTTTCTGAACACTCACAGCAGACTGCACACAATAAGCCACAGCAACAAGAAGCCACTGTCACAGGAAAGCACTAGAGCAAACATTCTGAAGATCGCACGAACTACATTGAAATTAATCAATTGTGCATTTTATAGCATGAAAGCAACAAAAAGAGAATGCTCATGAGTGGAATGTTATGTTCCTGTGCATGCTGAAATTTAAATTGTATATGTTGTTATTTTGATTTTTTTGTCATTTGAACATGTGAAAACTATTCTTAGCTCATCTTGTAAATTATAGAAAGACAAATTGTGGCACAGATTTGCCTCAACACTGTCTGGTAACCTCTAGTTTTAGAGAACATCAGTCTCAGAATTAAAACATCTAGAATATCAAACTATAAACTTTTTATCATTTAAAATTTATAATGCCAAAATAATTAAATGACTTAGAGAGAGTTAGAACAAAGAGGAACAGACCATTTGAAGGACTATTTTATCTGAAATCAGTTGGAATGTTGCCAATTAATTACCTTCCACAAATAATCTTAGCATGTAGGAACTTCTAGTTAAATAGGTCTTTAGCCATTTGCAAATTCTCTGAGTTTATATTTTTACAGTGAATCCAGAGCTTAAAATGACTGAACTCCTGGGTCAAACCTCAGCAGTGCACACATCCATGACTATGGGAAGAAGAGGGAAAAGTATAACAATTTCAAGGTCACTATTAGCTACATTGATGGTGGAGACGAGCCTGGGCAACAAGCAAAATGTTAAGGAGTCATTCTAATTTTTCTAATGATTTTTCCAGTTCTTATAACATTGATACTAATTCCAACTTTGTACACTTATTACTGACAGTCATGATTTCTGGCCACCTTGGTCCTAGCAACGTGACAGAGGCAGATAAAATGGGGCTGCTTTAAAAGTGGTATTTTCATGGTCTTAAATTTCAACTATATTACAAAAAAACATTTTAAAATTGAACTTATCTTTTATGACAGTTCCTTTTGTAACTTCATGAAGAAATAATCTTTATAACTTAATTCCTTATAGAAATCAAAACCAGAGAGTAAGACAATTTATTTTTGTGAATTTTTAGATCTTTATATCATGTTGTCAAGACTTTATATAGACTTTATATTTATAATGCATTCATGTTGTATGAATATATCAGAGTCATGTGAAAAACAATCTTCCAGAATGAGCAAAACCCCAAGAGGAACAAGGACAAGGCTGAAATAATCCAACAGGAAGATTAATTGTCCCAATAATCCAATCATTTATGAAAACTTCCACTCACAGATTATAGACAGTACCTCTGTACTGAAAATGTTCACAAGTAATAGTATTACATCAGAAGGTCTTTAACAAATCACTCTTTTGCAAATGGCTCCAGTCCCACACTCAGAAATTCATACTCAAGCTATTTAAGGTTTTCAGGAATATTTAAGCTCAGACTAAAGCCCAACATGGAGAAATAGATGGATCTCTCTTCTCTCTTGTGTCTCAGAAAAAGGAATAATACCACAAATTTCATGAACGTATGCTAAAAGATATATATGGTTTATTTATGTTATATTTCTTTATTTCTGTTTTTGTTTTGTTTTGTTTTGTTTTTTGTTTTTTTGTCTTTTGAGAGAGGGTTTCTCTGTGTAGTCCTGGCTGTCCTGGAACTCTGTAGACCAGGCTGGCCTCGAACTCAGAAATCCACCTGCCTCTGCCTCCCAAGTGCTGCGATTAAAGGCATGCGCCAACACTGCTGGGCTAAGCATAAAAATGTTAAAGAAGATTTATTTTTTTGTTACTTACTCATGATATTGTAAGCTATTTAATTGATAACCAAATAAAGCTCTCATTGTTTGGAGAACAAAATTTACTAATTTTATAATGCACCTAAATCTTGGTGTTTATTTCCAAAATTTTATTCATGGTGAACATCACACTTCATGTCCAGAAAAGAAAGACCTAAGAAGAAATTACCATTGCACTTTCTGTTGTACTGGTGGGGATGCATAACAATGTTTGTGTGTATACTTTGTCTTTGTGGCCATCTGGTTGAATATTATATTAAATAAAGACAGGCCATTTCAAATGAAACTATTTTATAAGCTGAAAACAAAGCATTAAAATCCCCCTCATACCTCTATAGGTTGCCATTAATCATAACTCCTATTAACTAATTATAAATTATAAATAGTACCAATAATATTATCAATTTAACCCTTTTATCCTTCAGAAACATAAAAAAGTTGTTAAATGCTTCCTTGAAAAATAAATTACTTAGCATGAAATCTTAACAGGACACTATTATAATTCTGGTTTTAGTAAACTATAATTTTATCTTCCAGTTGCTTTCTGATTTCTTACACTTGCCACTTAAAAAGTATTTTCAAGAACTTTACCTGAAGCCTAGAACTTAGCCAATTTTATTGTTCATACTACTTGCTATGATGACCAATAAACATATACTAGGATAGTTAAGAAAGGCTGAAGGTAAAGAACTGCAAAGAACTATGAGACTAACCCTTGTCTGCTTGCTATGCATGGCAAAGAGCAAATTTTAAAGTTAATAAAGTGACAAAGTTTATATTCAATTATCAGTGAGTGCGTATCAAGTGACTTCTTTTGTGATTGGGTTACATCACTCAGGATGATATCCTCCAGATCCATCCATTTGCCTAAGAATTTCATGAATTCTTTGTTTTTAATAGCTGAGTAGTACTCCATTGTGTAAATGTACCACATTTTCTGTATCCATTCCTCTGTTGAGGGACATCTGGGTTCTGTCCAGCTTCTGGCTATTATAAATAAGGCTGCTCTGAACATAGTGTAGCATGTGTTTTTATTACCAGTTGGAACATCTTCTGGGTATATGCTCAGGACAGGTATTGCTGGATCTTCCAGTAGTACTATGTCCAATTTTCTGAGGAACTACCATACTGATTTCCAGAGTGGTTACATAAGCTTTCAATCCCACCAGCAATGGAGGAGTGTTCCTCTTTCTCCACATCCTCGTCAGCATCTGCTGTCACCTGAATTTTTGATCTTAGCCATTCTGACTGGTGTGAGGTGGAATCTCAGGGTTGTTTTGATTTGCATTTCCCTGATTATTAAGGATGTTGAACATTTTTTCAGGTGGTTCTCAACCCTTTGGTATTCCTCAGTTGAGAATTCTCTGTTTAGCTCTGTACCCCATTTTTAAAATTATTTTTCTTTATTAGATATTATCTTCATTTACATTTCAAGTGTTATCCAGAAAGTTCCCCATACCCTCCCACATCCCAGCCCTGCTCCCCTACCCACCCCCTCCCACATAATGGCCCTGGCATTCCCCTGTACTGGGGCATATAAAGTCAGCATGACCAAGGGGCCTCTCTTCCCAATGATGGCCAACTAGGCCATCTTCTTCCATATATGCAGCTAGAGACATGAGCACAGGGGGAACTAGTTAGTTCATGTTATTCTTCCACCTATAGGGTTGAAGACCCCTTCAGCTCCTTGGGTACTTTCTCTAGCTCCTTCCTTGGGAGTCCTGTGTTCCAACTAATAGCTGACTGTGAGCATCCACTTCCATGGGTTATTTGAGTTTCTGTAGTCCAGCTTCTTGAGCTCTTTGTATATATTAGATATTAGTCCCCTATCAGATTTAGAATTCGTAAAAATCCTTTCCCAGTCTGTTGGTGGCCTTTTTGTCTTATTAACAGTGTCTTTAGCCTTACAGAAGCTTTGTAATTTTATGAGGTCCCATTTGTTGATTCTTGATCTTACAGCACAAGCCATTGCTGTTCTGTTCAGGAATTTTTCCCGAGTGCCCATATCTTTGAGGCTTTTACCCACTTTTAGAATACCCAAGATACAATTTGCAAAACACAAGAAAATCCAGAAGAAGGAAGACCAAAGTGTGGATACTTCATTCCTCCTTAGAATATGGAACAAAATGCCCATGGAAGGAGTTACAGAGTCAAAATTTGGAACTGAGATGAAAGGATGGACCATCCAGAAACTGCCCCCACCCGGGGATCCATCCCACAATCAGCCACCAAATGCAGACACTATTGCATATGCCAACAAGAGTTTGCTGAAAGGACCCTGATATAGCTGTCTCTGGTGAGGCTATACCAGTACCTGGCAAATACAGAAGTGGATGCTCATAGTCATCTACTGGATGGAGCACAGGCCCCCCAATGGAGGAGCTAGAGAAAGTATCCAAGGAGCTGAAAGGGTCTGCAACCCTATAGGCAGAACAACAATATGAACTAACCAGTACCCCCAGAACTCATGTCTCTAGCTGCATATGTAGCAGAAGATGGTCTAGTCGGCCATCATTGGGAAGAGAGGCCCCTTGGTCTTGCAAAATTTATATGCCCCAGTACAGGAGAATGTCAGGGCCAAGAAGTGGGAATGGGTGGTAGGGAAGCAGGACAGGGGTGATAGTATAGGCGACTTTCAGGATAGCATTTGAAATGCAAATGAGGAAAATATCTAACAAAACATTGAAAAAAAAATAAAAAGAAAGTGGCAAAGTTTAACCAGAAGACTATTTTGTGAGCCTAAGCTGCTATAAACAACAAGCCCTTGAAGAGTAATCAAGAGGAAGATTGTGAGTGTTGGTAAGTGGTAATAACATTAGCTATACACTATTCAATCTTATGATGTTTTTTCATCATAAAAGGGAATCAACAAAAACTACCCAATCAACCAAATTATTCTATAGTTTAAAGAAGCTTGTGTGTGCCTAACATTGAATAGATCCCTTATCAATTGTATTGATATTTTCTTCTATACTGATCTATTATATTAAAACTCCTTTCATTTCAGAGAAAATTATATTTCTAATAACCCCACATAGTAAATGTGTAATAAAACCAAGATTATAATATTCATAGATACATAAAAGAGTTTGATAATTTGATAATATAAATTTTTCCCATCAGCCCCCAAAGTCCAACTCTATGAATGTGTATAAAGATGTGTATTCCCATTGGGAGGAGTACTTTGGAAATTTATGGCATAGAAACTAACTTGTATTGCTGGCCAGACTGGAGCATACCTGCTTGTAAAAACAGAAGACTAAATAGAGGAAGTGTTATATTTCATTCACAACCATGCCACCAAATTAACAGAGCCATAATCCTTGAGCACCTATATATTTTATTTCTAATGCAACTAGCTCATTTGACTGCCTATTTGTTAGTTTGTTAAAGAGATTGCCTTAACAAGAGCCAATCATTCCTCACATGCACCAAATTCATAATAGTAAGAACACAGTAGCTCTTTAGGAATGAACTGCAGTCAGGATGATTATCAAGAATATAAATGTAATTATGGTGACACACTCATGTAATACTTTTGTACTTATTACTGGTAAATATATTTATTGTAGTCTGTGTTTTAAGTAAAAGACTAAAATTTAATATGTGACTGCCTCAAAGAATCAAAAGTAATATTTGGCATGGTCGTTACAATTTAAAATAGCATTGCTACATTCAGCAGTATCTACCAGGTGTTCCTGTTTAATTATATCCATAATCCATGCTTTTCCTCAAAGAATTCCTAGCATCAAATAAAGTGTTCTATTGATATTTCTCATCACATTGAGACCATAATGTTTCCTAAAACCCTTTTGAAAAGTAACCAATGATGGCCACTGTTCATGCTGACAATCAGTGAGGCTTGGTTAACTATTAATTTCTCTTACATAAAGTATTTTGTCTGATCTATTATCGGTCTGTATTAGTGCCAGGTATTTATGAGTTATATCACTCAGTGGTGTGTACAAAAATCCAGAAAGAATAGCTTTTGAATATTGTTTTCCAATAACCTCAAATTCCTGAGAAAAATGAGACGAGAAATTTTCAAAGCTGAAGCCCGGAAGTGTATTACCAGCACCTAATGGCTTTAAAAATGAAAGGGAAATAAGCATATGATGTGTTTGAGCAATTTCATTTTAGAACATAATATTATCATCTTTTACCTTTTACAGACAGTGTGATTACTTTTTATGTTGATGGCTTTCACATGATCTCCTAGGTTAGCTCTGGCTGGGTGGCCAAATAGCTGAGATAGAAAAGACTGATATCTCTTGCCCAAAAGATGAGAATACTCAAATTAGTCCTATAATAAATGCATCCCAAAAACCTTCCTTGTTATATTTCTAGTAACATCACAGGGACTTGAAACAGTCAGCTCACAAGGAAAAGAGATTCAGAGTTGCTCACAGTCTTCAAGGTTTCAATCTAAGATGGTTGCCCCATTCTTTGCACTTGTGGCAGAATAATGGCACAACTGGTGGTTATCATGTAGAAGAATGCCAATTGATCCATTCTTATCTCTTTGTACTAAGCTCAAGTCTAAGTGCATCAAGGAACTGCACATAAAACCAGAGACACTGAAATTTATAGAGGAGAAAGTGGGGAAAAGCTTTGAAGATATGGGCACAGGGGAAAAATTCCTGAACAGAAAAGTAATGGCTTGTTCTGTAAGATAAAGAATTGACAAATGGGACCTCATAAAATTGCAAAGCTTCTGTAAGGCAAAAGACACTGTCAGCAAGACAAAAAGGCCATCAACAGATTGGGAAAGGATCTTTACCAATCTTAAATCTGATAGGGGACTAATATCCAATATGTGTAAAGAACTCAAGAAGCTGGACTCCAGAAAATAAAATAACCCTATTTAAAAATGGGGTACAGAGCTAAATAAAGAATTCTCAACTGGGGAATACCAAAGGGTTGAGAACCACCTGAAAAAATGTTCAACATCCTTAATAATCAGGTAAATGCAAATCAAAACAACCCTGAGATTCCACCTCACACCAGTCAGAATGGCTAAGATAAAAAATTCAGGTGACAGCAGATGCTGGTGTGGATGTGGAGAAAGAGGAACACTCCTCCATTGTTGGTGGAATTGCAAGCTGTACAACCACTCTGGAAATCAGTATGGCAGTTCCTTAGAAAACTGGACATAAAGCTACTGGAATATCTAAGAATACCTGTCCTGAGCATATACCCATAATATTTCCCAACTTGTAATAAGAACACATGTTCCCCTATATTCATAACAGCTTTATTTATAATAGCCAGAAGCTAGACAGAACCTAGATGTCCCCTCAACAGAGGAATGGATACAGAAAATGTGGTACCTTTACACAATTGGGTACTAATCAGCAATTAAAAACAACAAATTCATGAAATTCTTAGGCAAATGGATGGATCTGGAGGATATCATCCTGAGTGAGGTAACCAATCACAAAGAACACAATGATATGCACTCACTGATAAGTGGATATTAGCACAGAAGCTCAGAATACTCAAGATACAATTTGCAAAATATATGAAACTCAAGAAGAAGGAAGACCAAAGTGTGGATACTTTGCTCCTTCTTAGAATGGAGAATAAAATACCCATGGAAGGAGTTACAGAGACAAAGCTCAGAGCTGAGAAGGAAGGACAATCCAGAGACTTCCCTACCTGGGATCTATCCCATTTACAACCACCAAACCCAGACACTATTGCATTTTCCAGAAAGATTTTGCTGACAGGATCCTAACATAGCTCTCTCTTGTGAGGCTATAACAGTGCCTGTCAAATATAGAAGTGGATGCTCACAGTCATCTATTAGTTGGAACACAGGGCCCCTAATGAAGGAGCTAGAGAAAGTACCCAAGGAGCTAAAGGGGTCTGCAACCCTATAGGAGGAACAACAATATGAACTAACCAGTACTCCCTGGAGCTGTGTCTCTAGTTGCATATGTAGCATAGGATGCCCTAGTCAGCTATCAGTGGGAGGAGAGACCCCTTGGTCTTGCGAAGATCATATGCCCTCGTACAGGGGAATGCCAGGGCCAGGAGCAGGAGTGGGTGGGTTGGGGAGCAGGGTGGGGGAGGATATAGGGGGCTTTGAGGATAGCATTTGAAATGTAAATGAAGAAAATATCTAAAAAAGAAAAGAAAAGAAAAGAAAAGAAAAGAAAAGAAAAGAAAAGAAAAGAAAAGAAAGGAAAAGAAAAGAGGTCTTGGCAGAACAAAACTCTTCATGTCATGACCAGGAAGCAAAAATAAAGAAGGCAGAAAGGATTGGGTCCCACCATGCCAAGTGAGTCCTCAAGAGCAAGAAGACTTCCCAATGTCCCAAAGTGCTGTGACTGGAGACAACACCTTTAATATAGGAAACTATGGAGGAGATTTCAGATCCAAGCATAAATGTCAGTGTGGATTGTTCACTATTACTATTCATGCATAATTACTCTTCCCTTAAAACAATTATCTTAATAGTAAAATTCCCATATTTGTGCATGTGTGCGCCATTCTAACTTTTCCCTCACAAATAAGATTGTACAATGCAATTTTAGACAATATTTTCTGACTCCTTGTTGACCGATATATATTTTGCAAACACCATGACTTTGCTGAAATTATCAATACATACAGAACACTGAACAGATTATTATCTACTCAGGGAGACTTCAGTATGTCTACCCTTAACAACAACTGTATTATCTAAAAAAAAGAAAAATTGTCTATACTTACTGGCTTTACCTCCAAAGTAAAACACCTTCCATCTCTGACCTCTTCATAGCATCTGTAAAGGATTTTCACATAAAATTACCTAATTTAAACTTGATAATGGATCGATTCCAAAACACCAGAAAAATTATTCACATTTTAGAAACTGCTATTCAATGGGTCCAAGGGATTTTCCATATGGTAATTTTATAGCTGTGATTCTCATGTTTTATTTATACACTAACTGCCCACAAATATATGTCAGAAGAAACATAAGAAAAGCTGAGTGAACTTCACAGGTGTTCACCTATAGGCAATTGTATAGAACTTTGAGAGACAGCTTACAATGGCATTTAAACCTTCTAGCAGACAATTAAAATGTTGTCATTTAAATGACACAACTACTTCATAGTATAATTACTTAAAGCTTACAAATATATTTTTAAAGTACATTAGCTTAATGATACTAAGTCATTCTGGGATAAAGAATATATCAGCAATTATTTGTCTGATGGAGGAGAGGAGATGCTTCTCCTACAAGGAACGCTATATATTCATTGAAAATATGTTTTTAAAAAGATTGACTGTTCTGAATCCACTACCCAGACACTTGAAGGTCAGTGAGTTGCTTCTGTGTCTGCTTTGGCTCACATGGTCAAACTAGGATGGACTCCTCTTCCAGCTTGGGTTTGAGCACCACGGACCCGCAGTTGTAGCATTTCATCAAAGTGGAAACTCAGAAGTGGTGCTTCCAACAACTGGGGCACTAGATGATGGAACTTTGCTGAGAGAAGTGCACGGATAAGCCTGGGACAAAGTTGGACAGTCTGGCTGAGGCCTTTATTGTGAACTGTTTTGAGCACTTCATTGATACAAGCCAATTCATCTTAAATTGACTGGAACAGACCCAGAAGTCCAAACCTATCTTCACAGAAAGCCTTTCTGACTAATTTCAGCATTACATCTTTGGGAGTAGTTCAAGAAATAAAAAGCTTTTGATGAGACAGTTGAAGAAATGGCTATGGGGAGGGGGCAATTAACTCCCAGTTTTCTTTATTCTCTCAGGACATCTTATCACTTGAGAATAAACAAAATTCGATTTTAATGTATTGGAGTTGAGAGTCATGTGTATTTGGTTGTGTTTTTAAAGCTAATCATGTGAAAAAAATTGACAGATAAATCAAAGTATGAAATGCATATATTACTGTGCATGGGACTATGCTTTCTCAAGGACCCTTAACTGCTTTATATAAATTTGGTAGTGAAAATTCTTTCTATAATTTGATAGTGGCAACACATTGGGTAAATCTTTATTTGTATGGGTTCATTTTTTTTTTTTTAGGGAGATTTTGTGTCAGAAAAAGTGTCAGTGAGGCAATACCCTGGCAGCATTTAACAGTGAGCTTTCTTTCAAAATTGACTGTAGGAACTGATAGGGATTCATGGAGTGCTCATACAACCCAGCTTCTTAGCTTGTCTCTCTTCCCTACACTGTGATTTACTTACATATCAAATTAGAAACATGGTCTCAAGGTAGAAGAGGAAGCCTGGGAATCCAGAGGGCTTTAGTCATAAAGAAATCTAGTTCATAAGAATTATTTTTACTACCAGATAGCCACAGGAAGAAGTTAACTTACTTTGTATATCAGGACACAAAATATTCAAAGAAATGATAACTATTTAGGCCAGTTCAAAGCTAACAACAGTTTCAGGAAGAAATGCATGCCTGATGTTAGTCATAAATTCTGTTAAGTGCAGTCTTTTGGTCACTGAAATAAAAGCTTGAAAGATCAAAAAAAAAAAAAAAAGAAAGAAAATTTGGTTAATGTCTGCTTGGGATGATAAAATGTCAAATGTGTTTGTGTGTGTGTGTGTGTGTGTGTGTGTGTGTGTGTGTGTGTGTGTGTGTAGTCACATGTTTATAATATTTAAGTTCTCCTGTAAGTTTTTTTCTGTTTAATATGTGTTTCTAATTTGCTCCTAATATGAAAAGAAGTAGTATCATTACTTAAGTAGAAATTGAATCATACCTCATCCTGCTAACAGCTTTTAAATACTAAGTAACATTTGCAAATATAAAATAGCAAAGTATATTAAGATAAGCATCTTGGCAATTCTCATTCAAGTGTGAATCATGTTCCAGATTTTATTTCACTCAAAATAAGAGAGCTAACAATTACCTTCTTGTCATAGATACTAAATTCCAATTTGTCATAATACTGCATGACTATAAAAATGCACATGAGCACATTACTTTTTAAGGTATCGTGCATGTGCATGGATAAAAATAGAAAATGAAGTGTTGTGTGAAGCACACCCTTCTGTTCATTATCATTTATCTAGCAGGTCAACTTGCCTCAAGCCAAAGTAATTCATTTCTGCTCACCAAGTTAACAATTGCCAGTTCCTAATTCTCCAGCAAAAAGTATCATAACACATGTGGAAAACAGAATATATCACCTGCAAGAGTATAAACCATCCTTTTCATTAGTGTTGTAAAATTTAGTGATACTTCCGATTATAATTGGCTTTTTCTTTATATATATATGATTACATTGTGTGGCTTCAGTGTATTTCACAGCTTAATGTCTCTCCAGTCGCCATAGCTCATTAACCAGGGAGCAGGATGGTCGGAAGCATCAATTAAATGGTCCTATCATTGGTCCTTCAAGCAAGATAGACATGGGGCTCCCTAAAGACTTGCCAGGCCTCAAAGGTTACTGGAACCTCTTGGTTTTTCATTCTGTGATATAGCCAACATTTCCTGTTGTCTTTGACAATTCTTTCTTAAGTAAACATTACAGAACTTTTGTACAATTAGGGGAGCAGGGTGGGGACGCGGGAGGGTAAGGGAAAATTTCTGAATAACATGTGAAATGTAAATGAAGAAAATATCTAATAAAGAGAAAAAAAATGAAAAAAAATTCAGAACAGAATTAATGAAAAAGCAAAAAAGCACAAAGGGAAAAAAATGCTACCATGAAAACATGACATATGTTTCCTTTTACTGTCCAGGTAAAAATATGTGTATTTAAAGTGCTTATATCATATACAGAAGCTTTTCCCATATTTTTAGCTCTAGAAATGTATTCTAAAGGAGAAAATTTAATAATCAGATCTGTTCTATTGTGTATGGTTTATTACTAAAAATAGGTTGTTTGTATTTTGCTCATTAAAAATAAAGCTTCTAAAGTCTAGAAAGGAGTTTTTCTGGTATAGACACTTCTGTCAAGCATAGCATAGCATTCCTAGCTAGTTAAAGAGGAAGAGAAAAGGCAAAGACAGGTAAAAAAAATGGATGAAAACTGTCTATTGACAGTTTATGGGATAATAGTCATAGGAAGCATGCAGTGCTTATGACTTTGAAAGGTATGTCAATAGCTATCAGAACCATGCATCATAAAGACCATAGCAGACAAATATGAATTGTATTTTATATACCAGGAATGACCTGAACTTTTAAGACAGAATTAAAACCGTTCATGGAAGAATTCAATACAAAGTTCATATACAACAATGATGATAAAATACTGCTAATAACACTTAGTGATGGTTCAGGTAAGTGGAAATGATCCTTGTATTAACAACCCATGTGTTTAAATTGTGTTTGTATGATACTTTCTTGCCCCCTCTCGTCAAATTGCCCTCAGTTGGTCTACTTGCCTGAAATGCAAAGCTTACTGAGGTTAGTGGCAGAATCATTTCCAGCACTTGTTATCTGAGAAACATGGGATTGGGGACCATTTTTATCATAAAGTGGGTGATGGGACCCTCGCTTCTTCTCAGCTCTCACCTTCTTGATATGTTCAGGGATTCTCTAGGAAAAAGACACATTTTAAATCAAATAACTCTACTTACGGCTTAATTCTAATTTTGCCAAAATTTATCAATAATAATTCTGAATCAAAGTTATCGTCTCATAATATCAATATATCTGAAAATCAAGACATATGTCTAACATGCCCTCATACAAAAAATTTAAGAACCTCACAAATATAGTCTTTACTTACACCATAACATCTCCTGACAATTAGAAAAATAATAATTTTAAGTAAATGAAAGACTACTTGCATGCATAGAGTAAATTTAGTTTATTATTTACAATAAGTACATGCTCAACTTCTGGTGTTGGAAGAATACTTACGATTATTATAATAATGTATACAGAAATTTAGGACTGAAACTGTCATGCACATGATTGTGGTTTGGTTTGGTTTAGAATGAATCTTATGTTTGTTCTAGTTAAATTTTAAAAAGAAGTCATTGAAGATATTGGATTTAATGTAAAACATAAAATAAAGATACTATTCAATGTGATTTCCATATTGTATATCATTTTCAAAAAATATCATTTGTGTTATTGCTACACAATAACTAGAACTCAGTCAAACATATTATGTGAATACATTTTGAACCAATTCCATAAATAACACTTATAGCATGTTATATTTTCTTCAGAATTTTTAGAAAAGTGTTAAAATATTACCTTAATAATTTATAAATTGCCACTTTAGATTTTTTTATTTTTTTATTAGCTATTTTCTTTATTTACATTTCAAATGCTATCCTGAAAGTTCCCTATACCCTCCCCTGGCCCTGATCCCCCACCCGCCCACTCCCATTTCCTGGCCCTGGCATTCCCCTGTACTGGGGCATATAAAGTTTGTAAGATCAAGGGGCCTCTCATCCCAGTGATGGCCGACTAGGCCATCTTCTGCTACATATGCATCTAGAGACACGAGCTCTGGGGGTACTGTTTAGTTCATAGGTAACCGAATCACAAAAGAAGTCACTTGATATAAACTCACTGATAAGTGGATATTAGCCCAGAAACTTAGAATTCTCAAGATACAACTTGCAAAACACAAGAAAATCATGAAGAACGAAGACCAAAGTGTGGATATTTCATTCCTTCTTAGAATAGAGAACAAAACACCCATGAAAGGAGTTACAAAGACAAAGATTAGAGCTAAGATGAAAGGATGGACCATACAGAGATTACCCCACCCGAGGATCCATCCCATAATCAGCCACCAAATCCAGACACTATTGTGTATGCCAGCAAGATTTTACTGAAAGGACCCTGATATAACTATCTTGAGTGAGGTTATGCCAGTTCCTGGCAAACACAGACTGGGATGCTCACATTCATCTATAGGATGGAACACAGAGCCCCCAATGGAGGAGCTAGAGAAACTACCCAAGGAGTTGAAGGGGTCTACAACCCTTTAGGTGGAACAACAGTAGGTTTTTTTTTTTTTTCTTTTTTTTTTCTAATTATAACTTGAACCTAATATGGTTAAAATGCTTTTATTGTCTTGTCAATAATGTATTTAGAAATGTGTGTGTGTGAAAGTAAAAATATTTAAAGTAAAGAGAGTGTGGTGGTTTGTATATGCTTGGGCTAGGAAGTGGCACTATTTGAAGATGTGGAGTAGGTGTGGTCTTGTTGAAGTTCCTGTGTCATTGTGGGTGTGGGCTTTAAGACCCTCATCCTAGCTTCCTATAAGTCAGTATTCTGCTATCAGCCTTCAGGTGAAGATATAGAATTCTCAGCTCCTCCTGTACCATGCCTGCCTGGATGTTCCCAGGTTCTTGCCTTGATGATAATGGACTGATCCTCTTAAGCTGTAAGCCAGCTCCAATTAAATGTTCTCCTTATAAGAGTTGTCTTGGTTATAGTATATGCTCACAGCAGTAAAACCCTAACTAAGACAGAGAGCAAGAGGATAAGGTTCACAAAAGGATCTATAGGGAAGAAAGGGAAGGAGAAAATGATGTAATTATAATCTCAAAAAATACAAAATTTTTAAAATGAGAAAATTCCATCCTACCATTTTGAAATAAAGCTATACAAATTTTTACTCATCTATTAATAATTCACTTAAAAGTAATGTCCTTTATTCAATGTTTAGTTAAGGTTTTCACATAAGTACTCCATCAATATACTTTAAAATCTTAAAAGAGAGAAATATTTTTGCTTTCAGCTAACAAAGAATAGCAATGAACAAATCTAGTCCACCTAAAACAACATTTTAGTTTTCTTTAAAAACTAAAGAAAATATATGAAAGAAAAATTCTCAAAACATTAGACAGTGAAAATGGAAGTAGAAAGTAAGCATGGTTGTACAACCTGCCAACAGTAAGATTCCATTGTTTGAGTCATGGAAGAAAAGCCCAGTGTTATCAGACACTATGCCAACAGAAGGGCTTGGAATCTATAACATCAAGGAGGTTCCTTTGCAGATCAGAGTAGGCACAATAAAAGAGGAAAGCTCTAAGGATGTACTGATGAATGTGTTGAGGAAGGATACTAACCCAGACCGTGTGGAGGAAACCGAAACTACCTGACAGGGATTCAGAACATTGTTGCTTGAATTACCCCTAGACCTGGGAAAAATATGTGTTCCCAACATACAGACTAGAAAACCCATGATACAGGATACAGCATTAACAGGGGTCTTATGTCTACAGTACAGAAAAACATGAGCTTAGATTAATGTCTTACAGTTTCCTCTAAGAAAATTTAAAGAAAGAATTTAATGGCCAGTTGTAGGTGAGGTGTTTTCACAAATGAAATTATGTTGCAGTTAAGTGGATAAAGCTTAAAGCCAGGCAGTGGTGAAACACGACTTAATCCCAGCACTTGGGAGGCAGAGGTAGATGGATTTCTGAGTTCAAGGCCAGACTCTACAGAGTGAGGTCCAGGACAGCCAGGGCTACACAGAGAAATCCTGTCTCAAAAAACCAAAAAAAAAAAAAAAAAAGGCCTGCTGGAAAAGTGAGGGAGCCATCTTGGGCCTGGGTCCCACAGAGACCAGTCTGAGCAGGTGAAAGTGCCGACTGCAGAAATGACACAGCTTCTGGGACAGGCAGAAGCAACAGAAGTATCCCATCAGTGTAATGACTCTACTAACAAAATATAGCTATACCTATATCAGTGCCTCACTCAGCACTCATCAGAGAAACTTCCTATTAGAGTAGATGACAACTAGCATAAATATGTACAACAGGACAGTGTATAGAGAATGAGAGATTTGGGGGTATTCAGTCCTAAATTGGATTGTCTTCATCAAACCCTTAAATCTCAAAACCCTCAAATCACCTTAAAACTCAAAGAACTATGCAGAAGAGGAAGCAGAAAGATAGGAAGACACAGAGGGGATTGATAACACCAAGGAACCAGTGTCTCCAGATACAACATGATGGCTGCACATATGAACTCAAAGAGATGCTATACAATGCATGGAGCTGCACAGGTTCAAGCCACATGAGGTTTGAAGGGCTAAGCACAGGTACATAGACACCAGCTCCCACATCTAACCAAAAGGTTATTTGGAATTGACAACATCTTGTGAAGAAAAAAAATTTAGCATTCTACAGTAGAGTCTCACTGGGAATATTAACCACAATTAAGGATAGGCCCTATGTCCTTCAGTAGTTTGCCAGCACACAATATAACTCAATGGTATTTTTATGTACTTTTTTGGGGGGCTTTTTGTTTGTTTAATTTAATGGTCTTTTGTTTATATATTATTGTTTTCAATTGTGTGTGTGTGTGTGTGTGTGTGTGTGTGTGTGTGTGTGTTTTCAGTTCTAGCTTATTTTGTGTTTACTGCTGTCACAAAATATATGACAAAATAAGATTAAGGAAGTCGGGTTTATTTGGACTCAAAATTAAAACACACAGTTCATTGTGGCACCAAGTTGTAGCTGTAGGAACTTGGAAGGGCTAGTCACTCATTCAACCTACCCTCAACTAGTAGAGAGCAATGAAATTAAAGCATTCAACTTTGTATTCAATACATGACCTAAACACATGGTATGATGTTACTTAGTTACCTTAATCAGGGTCTTCCCATCACAATTAGAATAACCTAAGTCCTTTAGGTTGAGAAGATTAACAAGTATACCCCTTTAAAAGTAAATTCTAAAATCCCTGCCATTCAGTGAAACATCACACAACAGTTGAATCCTTTTTTCTTTTCCTATTTATTTATTTATTTATTTGTTTGTTTGTTTGTTTTTATTTAAAACTCCAGGTTTTATTTCCCTCTTGGTTCACCCTCTGACTGTTCCACATCACTCCTCTCCACCCACCTGTCTCCATGAGGATGTCCCAACCCTCCACCCTACCGCACCAGGCCTTTAAACTCCCTGGGGCCTCCAGTATCTTGAGAGTTAGGTGCATCTTCTCTGACTAAACCCAGACCTGGTAGTTCTCTGCTGTGTATATGTTGCAGCCTCGTATCATCTGGGGTATGCTGCCTGGTTGGTGTTCCAGTATCTGAGAGATCTCTGGGGTCCAGGTTAATTGAGACTGCTGGTCCTCCTACAGGGTTGCCTTCCTCCTCAGCTTTTTCTAGCTTTCCTCTAATTCAAACACAGGGGTCAGCAGCAGCCTGAATGAGTTAACTCAGACCCAAAAGGACATGCATGGTATGTACTCACTAATAAGTGGATATTAGACAAAAATAAATAAATAAAAAAGTGCTGAATACCCAAAATACAGCCCACAGAACTCAAAAATGTCAACAAGCTGAAGGGCCCAAGTGAGAATGCCTCAGTCCTACTTGGGAGGGAGAAGAAAGAAACCACAAGGGGGAGGGAAGGATCTGGGAGGGAAAGGGGATGGGGGCAGAGAGGGAAACATGATTGGGTTTTGGGTAGGGGAAAACGACTGAAATCCCTGAGGGCCAGCAGAAAGAATGGAAACATGTAACCTCAGGAGGTTGGAGACAGAATTTAACTAAAGGAAGCAGAGCACTTTGGGGACAGTCCTTTGACACATATGTTCTTGATCCTGTCCTCCAGGAATCTCTGCTTCCTGCTCACTGAGGAGAAGAACCTTTCCTATGATACGATGTAGCAACTATGATGTTCTGCCCAAGTGCCTAAGGCCAAGCAACCATAGACTGAACTCTCTGAAGAAATGAACAGAAGTAAATCTTTCTCCTTTACGGTGTTGCATTGGGTATGTTGGCCAGAGTAATATATAGTAAATATACAGACCTTAAGTGTTACTCAAGGTCCATATAGGAAAGGCTTGTTTCTTGGTAGGTAGTGACCCATTCTTTCTAGACAAATTTATTTCCTTTTCAAATTTTGAACTATATCTACATCTTCCCCCAAACATAACATAAACTTTAAGAGCTGACCCCTAATATAAGCCTTCAGGTAATTGAGAGTTTGCTTTAGATCTGTGGAAGAACAGTCCCTGTTTCCTTTTATCTCATATATAATTTGTTCATGAAGTAAGCAGATTCAGCTCTGTTACATACTTGGGAATACTGCTTTGACACAGGTCCAACTGTGAGCTGAGACCTCCAAAACTGAGGGCCAAAACAAAGACGAGGGAACACAACGAGAGACTTCGTAAATGGTACCATTATGACTTCACTATTCTTTTTTTATGTATTTATTTGATTAGGACTTTTAACAGAACCTCTTCAAACTCCTTCTTCCGTCTTTCTTCTTTACTGTACTTTTGTCATGTGTATGTACCTTAAAATTTTGTATGTGATTTTTGGTTAAAAGTGTCACTTTATAAGGAATGAAAAGTTGGGCTCATTTAGAAACTATCAATATGTGGTTCGCCATACTAACAAATTTAAAGAAAAAAATATCACAGAATAATCTCAATAATTACAGATAAAGCTTTAGGGAAAGACTTAGAAACTATCCTGAAAATAAATTTTATGTGCTAGAAGTAAAGGAAACCTCCTCAATCTGGAAATATGTTTTTTTAAAAGTATTGTTTATGTCATACTAATGGTCAGGAATAAACATTCCTCTCTAAGAGTATCTATGATCAAAAGATAAAACTTACTGCTGGTAGCTTTACCTATTTTTTTTTTTATTTTTGTTTACTTTACATCCCACTCACTGCCTCCTCCATATCACCCACTCCCATGATCACTCCCCCTCCCCTTCTCCTCTGAGCAAGGGGGAACCACACATGGGTATCACCCCCGACCCTGGCACATCAAGTCTCTGTGAAGCTAGGTGCTTCCTCTCCCACTGAGGTCAGACAAGGCAGCGCAGCTAGAACATATCCCATATAGAGGCTAGAATAGCCACCATCCCCCTTTTATTCATTGTAAAAAATAAAAGCTGCATATCTGCTACATACATGCTAAGAGGCCTAGATCCAGCAAGTGTATGTTCTTTGGTTGGTGGTTCAGACTCTGAAAGCCCCAAGGGTCCAGGTTAATTGACTCTGTTGTACTTCCTGGGAAGTTCATATCCTGATCTGGGACCTGCAATCCTTCCTCCAATTCTTCCATAAGCATTCCAAAGCTCCATCCACTGTTTAGCTGTGGGTATGTAACTGTCTGAATCAGTTGGTGGGTGGGGCTTCTCAGAAGACAGCCATGCTAAAGTCCTGTCTGCAAGCATAACAGAGGGATTGGTGCTTGCCCATAAGATGAGTCTCACGTTGGGCTGGTTATTGGTTGGCCATTCCCTCAGTTTCTGCTCCATCCCCTGGTCTTGTATTTCTTGTAGACAG
Source organism: Mus minutoides (assembly GCA_902729485.2). Lineage (NCBI taxonomy): Eukaryota > Metazoa > Chordata > Mammalia > Rodentia > Muridae > Mus > Mus minutoides. The sequence goes on from LR750565.1 coordinate 39,621, forward strand.
GATAATTTAGGGTAAAAGTTTTGTGGGGGGGTTGGTCCCTACCACTCTACTGAGATTCCTACCTGGCTACAGGAGGTGGTCTCTTCAGGTTCCACATCCCCAGTGCTATGCGTCACAGCTAAGGTCACCTCCGTTGATTCTTGGTTATCTCCCTTATCCCAGGTATCCCTTTCTTCATCTCTGTCAGTTGCAAATTTTCACTAATTCTCATGGTCATATGGCCATCTCTCCTGCCCCTCCAAATATCAGAACCTGAACCACCACCTCTATTACCCCTCTCCATCCCCTATCTCTCTCTCAGTTCGTTTCCTCAATCTGCCTCTTAAGACTTTTTTATTCCCTCTTTTAAGTGAAAATCAAGCATCCTTGCTTGTGCCTTCTTTCTTGTTTATTTTCTTTGGGTCTGTGGAGTATAACATGGTATATTGTATTTTATGGCTAATATCCACTACATACCATTAATGTCTTTTTGGAACTGGGTTACCTCATTCAGGATGATATTCTCAAGTTCCATCCATTGGCATGCAAAATACATGGTGTCTTTTTTAAATAGCTGAGTAGTATTCTACTGTGTAGCTTTTGCATGCTATAAGAAAATATGATCCACGTCAGACATAGTGCTATAAAGAAAAGCTGCCCAAACTAGCAAAGGGCTGATTATCTACATAGAAAATCTATAGTCTGTGAATAAACTCTAGTCAAACAAAGCATGTGGTTGGCTAGATGACATAAAAATGAACTCTATTTTTATATGATAACCAGGACAAAACAGATATTTAAACATTAGTAACATCAGGCCAGCAAGATAGATAGGTCATTGAGTAAGAATGTTAGCCACTAAGATTGGTGACATGGGCTCAATCCCTATGAATCACGTGGTGGGAGGAGAGAATGAACTTTAAATTTTGTCCAGTTTTCTCAACACATGTGCTGTAACAGTGATATGTAACAGTGATATGTAACAGTGATATGTAACAGTGATATGTGTGTAAGATGCATATACTCATATAAACAAATGTATTTTAAAATTTAATACATTTAATTAAAATTTAAATACATTGTAATTTAAAAGCAAATATTAATAACATATCATCAAAACTATGAAATGTTAATGTATAACCTGGCAAATAAGTGGAAATCCTATAATTGAATATTACAAAATATTGTGGGCAAAGGAGAAAACCTAAACAAATGAAGTTTGGTAATAAGTTCGATGTTCATGTATTGCAAATACCTACTTTTCTCAGTACTGAGGTCCCCACCAAACATTTTGGCTGAAAATAAAAGCTGATGCTACAATGTTTGTTTATTTGGGGGTGTGAGGCTTGAGGAGCAAGTAAGTACATGAAAATCTGCTTAACTTCATAAGTGAATAGGGAAGTTTAACTAAGACCAAAATGATATACTATTATGCACACATTAAAATGCCCCAGATGAGCATGCTGAGTGCTAGCAAAGGGATGAATGAAAAAGAGTTGGCAGCTGCTGCGAATTTTCACATTCACCTGCAGTGGGACTCAGACATAACACTTATGTCTGATGCTTATTCAAAGAAATCTAAGCACATGTCCATCCAATTTCCAGAAAGAAAAGCATCTTTCTGCTGCATCTCCAAGTATCAAAAACTGAAAGTAAGGAAAATGTGTGAAATTGTGAGAATAGACTTTTAAAAGTGCTGTATCAATACATGAACATAATAATAAAAAGAAACATAACATCAGTACATACATCAGTGATTAATTTTTTTCACATCCAAATCAGTAATTTCTATGTATAAAATTATATTTGAGGACTACTTGGTATTTTATTTGAACACTATATAAAATTTCACACTATATCCCATAAATAAGTGTAAATAGCAGGCCAATAAAAATGAAAACTATCTTAATTTGGTTAGCTGGGTTAAAAAAAAAAGAAATAGAAGGGATGACAAACTGCTTATTTTCACAGAGTAAACTGTTATAAAGTGCAAAGCAGTCTACAATGATGGAAAGCAATTCAATTGCTACCTGAGGATGCTGCTAGCAACAAAATGCAGAAGACAAACACCTAAAGGTAAAATGGCAGAACTATTCAGTAAACTGAGTTCTGTGCTTTAATTGTAGTTCTGATAGCACAAGACTAATGTAAGTTGTAATATAAGTCACAACATATCCTATTTGCACTATAAAAAATTTTAGATTTATTACATGAATTATATTACATATATTACTCTATATTATATACAGTATATAGTATAATATGTAAGGTTTTGTGATAAAACTTTGAAAAGTCAAAAGATAAGCAAACAAAATTATGAAAAGTTGTTTGCGATATATTCAATAAAAATTATAAAATTATATAGCATTATCAAGCTACTTTTATAGTGAAAATAGCTAGGTTTGCATGAGTTCAAAAGATCCTAAAGTATAAAATTATGTTAACTATTTCCCATTAAAAAAATTGAAAACATTAAGAACATTGAAAACACTAAGAAATAGCAGTGAAGCTAGGCAATGGTGGCGCACGCCTTTAATCCCAGCATTTGGGAGGCAGAGCAAGTGGATTTCTGAGTTTGAAGCCAGCCTGGTCTACAGAGTGNGGAGAGAGAAGGGGGGTGGGGAGAGGGGAGGGGAAGGGGGAGAGGGAAGAGGGAGAAGGAGAGGGAGCAGTGAGTCTTCCTTCTGTAGCACATAAACTAAAATTGAAATGATTCAAAGAAGATGGCATTGCCCCTGTGCAAGGATGACATCCAAATTCATGAAGAATTCTGTATTAAAGAAAGATCTTGAGGTGGGAAAATGGCTCATACTTGTTATCGTAGCAGGTAGATACAGGGGAGTTGCAAAATTGAAACCTAATCAAATACATAGGTACTCCATCTTTCCAAAGAATCTGTCCATATCTACACCTGGGTGTTATAGGATCCAAGGCTGTAACAATAAAATATAAGATAATTCTCTTTGTATATGTCTTAGCATAAACACAGACTGCTTAGGGAGGAAGAGAGAGAGAGAGAGAGAGAGAGAGAGAGAGAGAGAGAGAGAGAGAGCACAGTGAGTCTTTCTTCTGTAGCACATAAACTAAAATTGAAATGATTCAAAGAAGATGGCATTGCCCCTGTGCAAGGATGACATTTAAATTCATGAAGAATTCTGTACTTTTGCAGAATTGACAAACCTATCATAAAATCTGCCCATACATACTACAAGTACAAGTCAAAGAAAACTTCTAGCCATGTGCATGAGGCACAGCCATAAAGCCAGTGGAGCATGCTTATGAATGTGGTCACCACCAGCGCATTGGGAAACAATCTTTTATCCAGATATGCCTGTGCTGGCTGCAAGGTGCGTCTCATTGCTGCATACTGTAAAGGAGACAGAACTAGAACTTAGGAGCTCAATAAACTTTTTCCTTGGGTAATTAAAAGAAGTAGCAAAGGAGTTTTGTTTATGCATAGCACAATTTCATGAGCAAACTAATTATTTTACATAGCACATTTTCATAAGCAAACTAATTATTTTACATTTAATTTATATAAGTTGCCCTAACGGAATTGAACTTTTTGGATATGCTTTAACTTTTTCCTTCTTACTATTAATACACAGTTTATGAAAACATCAACATTTTTAAGGTTTTTTTTTTTTTTATTAAACCTGTATGTGGATGTATCTTTGTGTGACACATGAATGTAGGGTCTGCAGACACCAGGATAGTGTGTTTGATCTCCTGGACTGATAGATAATTGTGAGCTGTATGACTTGGATGCTGGGTACTGACCATGGTTCCTATGAAAGAGCAGCAAGTGCTCTTATCCCCTGAAACATCTATCCAGCTCAAGCATAACAGGCTGTGTTTATGCTAAGACATATACAAAGAGAATCATCTTATATGTTATTGTGACAGCCTTGGATTCTATAACACCCAGGTGTAGATATGGACAGATTCTTTGGAGAAATGGAGTCCCTATGTATTCCATTAGGTTTCAATTTTGCAACTTCCCATATCTACCTGCTAGGATAACAAGTATGAGTCATTTTCCCATCTCCAGATCTTTCTTTAACATTTTTTTTTCTAAATTTCAGGTAATCAAAAAAGACTAAAGCAACAATGAGCTAAATCTGTACAGAAATACCACCTTTCATTTTAAGTAGTACATTAAAATCGTTGTTAAATATTTAGAGCCTGGTATAGAATACAGATGGCCTCTCTGTGTGAATGCAATCTAAAATAAGCAGAACAAAGTAGCTAAAACAGCTTAAGTGGCAAACTTAAGTCTTAAAAATCTGGTCGCCTCTAGGGTATAATTGCATTTCTTTCCAGGGAACCTCACACCTTGCGGTAATGAGAACATTTGGATATTATTTCTTCACTTAAGATCTCTCTGAAATACAACCAAACAAAATAAAATCTCAGTGAATCCTTAACAATTGCAATCTTTTACTGAATGCTTAAAATATATAGGTCAGTTTAAGGACATACAGACTCTTCCATCTAAAGACCAATAATTCAAATAAATTATACACAGGCAGTGCTATAATTTCTTATGAATTAATAATGAGTTTTAAATGCCAAGATGCTCCATAGTAAATAAAATAAATTTTATTTATGCTTAGGCAGCCTATTACAGATATAATTTTTCATTTGGAATGAAACATGGTTAATTATCAACTTACTCAATGAATTGTAGCAAGTGTTTAATCTAGAAGCTTGTTTTTGGAAATCTCATATTTTAGAAATTATATTATACATTTCTGGTTTAAATATTATGCTAGACTCAATTTCACCAAAGCCTGGTTTTGATAGCATCTATACCTCTGCCTAAGATAACACTTGTAGCATATTCTAAGATTGCGAAGCCATAGAAATGTCACTTTAAACACAGAATTGAGTGAACAATTTTTGTTCTAATTTTTATTGATTCTTGTGAGTTTCGCATCATGCACCCCAGTTCTCATTTCCCAGTCTCCTTATATCACAACCAACACTCAAACATAAAACGTACACACACATACACACACACACACACACACACACACACACACACACACACACACACGGGAAAACATCTCATTGTGGAAGCTGCAGTATATCATAATGTGTCCTACAGTATATCCCTCTGTCCACATATCTTCTTCATTTGCAAATGTTCATTGCAGTGAATCATTGGACTGGTTTGAGGTGTTTGGCTTCTGTGATACCATCAGTATTGAATCCTTATAGGATTCCTCTCAGTCATCCTGTTGTTGCTTTTTGTCATGGAGATCCTGAAATTTTGGATTAGCAAAACTGACCTTTTCACATTTCCCAAATGTTTGCAGATGATATAGATTATAGGGTGGGCCAACTCAGAGCCCTGGATCTGGCCCTTGGTGGTAGCTGAGCTTGTCAGCCCACTGACTCTCCCTTACCCACACAAGCAGGGTGCTCCAGCACTGATCCAGCTAGACACCCAGTGTCGCCATTTAGGAACCAGGTTCAGCAATCCTGCTCTCATGTCCTTGGGGAGGCTCACCTGTGTCACCTCCACCTCTGCTGTGCAGTCTAGTAAATGTGCAAGGCTCACTCTCCACAAGGGGCAGGGCCAGCTTACCCACTGTCATAACACCAGGTGGTGACAGATGAGAGCTGGGATTCATCACCCTCAAACCCATGCTTCCCTGTAGAAGATGTATGGTGCGGCAAAATCTCCCTCCCTCATACCCTGTAACAGGCTTATCCGCATACCACCAACAGGCCCAGCTCTTCTATGCTGCTCAAGACAAGTGCGGGGCCCACTCTGGCTAATGATACACTAGCTCACTCACTCTTATGACCTCTGGGCCAGCTCTCTGCACTGCTGTAGGTGGTGAGGGGCCTGAAGATAGAGGTCATCACCCCAGCTTGCACACCATCTCATGGCAGATGAGTGGTGGGCCAGCTCTCCCCCATGCCCTAGGGACCTGCTCATGTGTGCCCTTGCCATCAGAGAAAGACCTGCTGTGCTTTCCAGGCAAGAATCAGGGCCCACTCTCCTGAGTGATAGCTCTCCCATGCTCATGATGCTATGGGCAGGTTTCCTGTCTGCTAAAGTAAGCTCTCCCACAATCACACCCTTGGGGCCAGCTCACTCATACCCTTGTTACCATGGCTAGCTCTACTATGCTTCCAGGAAGAGTTGCAGGGACCATAGCCAATGAAAGGCGGGTTCAGGTCTTCATAGCCCAGAACAACTATGTTGGTCCCTGGTGAGTGCACAGACCAGGGACATCCCCATGTTCTCCGGTGATAATATGAGCCACGGACATCAACCATCAACTCAGACCCCTACCATTGCTAAGGAATGGATTCAGACATGGCCCTTAGCAGCAGCTCAGGCTGAGAACTCATCATGGTCCCTGGAGGTGGGGCTGGCCAATCATAACAGGCTACTCATCTCCACCCTCAAGTCTCCAGGCCCATTCCTCTTCATAATGCTCAAGCTGTTCTACTTTTCTTTCTCATCTGATCACCTCATACTTACACATTGTGGTGGCTTCCGTAGGCCCCTGGGTAACATCCTCAGTCCAGGTTGCCTGGTGTGGTGGCAAGCAGTTGTGGTGTCTATAAGCCACCTATGCTATGCGCTGGAGGATCTGTGGCCCACCTGACTCTGTGTGTCTGTCTCCCTAACTGCTATACATGGTGGTAGTCAGGGCTCTGTGTGTCTATAGTTCACGTGTGCCATGGGGTAGAGAGCAGGTCTGTGCTTATCTTCCCCTGCCAGTGACATAGCAGAATGCAGGTCTCTGTCTTCCTCCTCCCTCACTGCACTGCCTGAATTTTATTTGATTTTTATGAATCCTAGGCATAGATTTGGCCACCAATCCAGGTTTCAAGCTAGGATGAACAAGGACTGCAATGTGCGTTGCCCCTGACTGATATAAGAACACCACCACTGACAAGGTATCTTTACCCATTATGGGGCAATGGGTGGGGGACAGACCAGAGACAACTATGACACTAAAAGAGTTTTAATGGTCAAATTATGATTTGTTCATCATCATCACCTGCTAAAGTGGAATTCAGATATTCAGTGTATGCTTCTCTCTAATACTAAATAAAACCAACATATAAAATCCTGAAACATCTCTGTAAAACAAGACAAGTCACATATTCTAAATTTAAATGGAAAAGTAAACAGTTATTCACTATTCTTCCTATCTTCGTGGTTCTTTTAAAAATATGATAGATGGGAACGCAGTGGATAGGGCCGCCAGCTCTCTCCAAACCCCAGGACATTAGGCACACTTCGGGGTTAAAAGTGAGTGGAGCGCACCAGGGGCCTTGAAATCGCAGAGGGTCCAGTGGCCAGTTGCAGCAGCAGCTGGAACAGAGGACCTCAGTCCAACCAGAGGCTGGGACCCCTCCCAGCCAGCCAGGACCTCCCCCGCCGCCGGACCACCATCATCCCTCTGCCACCAGTGCTCTCTCCAAACCCCAGGACATTAGGCACACTTCGGGGTTAAAAGTGAGTGGAGCGCACCAGGGGCCTTGAAATCGCAGGGGGTCCAGTGGCCAGTTGCAGCAGCAGCTGGAACAGAGGACCTCAGTCCAACCAGAGGCTGGGACCCCTCCCAGCCAGCCAGGACCTCCCCCACCGCCCGCCCGCCATCATCCCTCTCTGAACGCAGCAGATAGGGCCGGCAGCTCTCTCCAAACCCCAGGACATTAGGCACACTTTGGGG
>LR750565.1:50329-107845 GCA_902729485.2 Mus minutoides
AATGCTGAAAGGGACCTGATATAGCTGTCTTGTGGGAGGCTATACCAGTGCCTGGTAAACACAGAAGTGGATGCTCACAGTTAGCTATTAGTTGGAACACAGGACTCCCAAGGTAGGAGCTAGAGAAAGTACCCAAGGAGCGGAAGGGGTCTTCAACCCTCTAGGTGGAGGAATAACATGAACTAACTAGTTCCCCCTGTGCTCATGTCTCTAGCTGCATATATGGAAGAAGATGGCCTAGTTGGCCATCATTGGGAGGAGAGGCCCTTTGGTCATACAGACTCTATATGCCCCAGAACAGGGGAATGCCAGGGCCATTATGAGGGAGGGGGTGGGTAGGGGAGCAGGGCGGGGACGCGGGAGGGTAAGGGAAATTTTCTGGATAACATGTGAAATGTAAATGAAGAAAATATCTAATAAAGAGAAAAGAAAAATTAAAAAAAATATATGATAGATGAATTAATATCCCATTAGTTCACCAATATTCAAGATATTTCAACAAAAGTTGGGGAAAAAAACACCATGAGGTTGAAAAAAATCAATTAAGGCAGAAGAAACATATATCAGAATGCATGTAATAAAGACAACTGCCAACAGGAGAAGGGGCGTTATGACCAAGGAATTCTTTGCTGTGAAAAGACAGATGAATTCGAACCTACATAAAGGTAACCCTACTGGGCACTCCATAATGCTTATCAGTGAGGTATACAATTTTATTAAATATACCTTGTTTTCCAAGATACTGTACACATAAACTAGGAGTTGTTAATGTGAGAAACAAGCATGTTCTATTATTAAGGAAAAGATACTGATAGGTTATGTCTAAATCTCAAGTCTTTACATGGTGGAATATGTTTGGTTTCTTACAGCAGAAACCATGTCCTACATGAACTTTATTTTTACAAAAGCCTTAACCTGAGTATACTGCATCACCTAGATGAATGGGAAAGTTGGATGGACAATTATCAATCAAGGGAGTGTGTGACTGCATCACATTCCCAAATGACTCTCCCTATATTTAGTGCTAAGGATTTCCACACAAAAAAAAAAAAAACTATATGCATTATAAAGCAAAACTTCCCTTTAACACATCTTTCCCACCTGTCCAAAGCTCACTATTCACTCACTCTTAATTTCCTTAACTAGAAAAGAATCTCAAGGTATGGGGGCGAGTATTTAAGATGAAATACAAATAACAAGGTAAGTAAGCAAGAAATCCACAAAAAGATGAGCTTTAAAAAAAGAATCACTGCGCTCATGAGACTCAATACAGAAAAAAAAAAATGATAATACTTCCTAATGAAGTCAGACAGTATTTACATTATAATTGAAAAAATATGTTTTTCACATGATCCAGAGGGTAGAAAAGCAGCTCTGCATTTTCTCTTCTTAAATGTACACTAGTTTAGTAACAATTTTCAGACAAATATCTTTTATGAGAAACTCAAAAATTAATTGAAAGGTTTCCATACACCATATATAGAAACACATTCAGCAATGACAGTGTTTACATCTATATGAGTCCATGTGTGTTTATGGGTGAGTTTATGTGTATATGTATATGTATATGTATATGTATATGTATATGTATATGTATATGTATATGTATATGTATATGTATATGTATATGTATATGTATATGTGTATGTAAGAAATAGTGACTGACCTCTCAAATTATGAGTAAAGAGTGAAGAAACACAGAAGACCCCTCATAAGAACTCAAAACAATGCATACCAACATACACACACACACACATACACACACACACAGTGTCGAAAACCAGGACTAGATACTTTGAATGAAAAGAGAGAGGAGATTTATCATATACAAGATAGTGTCAATAAGGCAAATACTGGCTTTCTTTCCCCAGAAATTTTGGGCTAGATATGCTCAAAATATTCACGGAAAATCATTACCCATGAAGTAAACTATGAGTAGAAAAGTGTTCCTTCAGAAGTAAAGAAGCAATGGATTCCTAGATTCAAAAGAAAGCTGAGAAAATTCATTACTTTTATAATTCTCCCTGTAAAAAAGACAAAGAGGAGTTCTTATAGAAAGGATATCTTGTGTATTATATGAATGCATCTCCTGTCAATTAAAAAAAAAACTATGACCTATAAACAAAAAAATAGAATACAAATTAGGATATCCAGGAGACTGAGAGTGTTCTGGGATATAACCAGGTGTGAGGAGGACAGATGCATGGTACCTGAGCAGAGTTAACCATCCATGTGTCAGAATACAGATTATTATAAATGGGTTATTATAATTTATTAGCTACTCAGGGAACAAGCCTAGATATATAGCCTAAGTATCTGTAAATATATTTTGAGTCTGAGTAGCTTGGAGACTGAAGGAAAAAAACACACGCTTTAGAGCTGGGTGTGGTGGCGTACACCTTTAATCCCAGCACTTGGGAGGCAGAGGCAGGAGGATCTCTGAGTTCAAGGCCAGCCTTGTCTACAAAGTGAGTTCCAGGACAGCCAGGGCTATACAGAGGAAATCCTGTCTTGAAAAACAAAAAAACAAAAACAAAAAACAAAAAAACAAAAACAAAAACAAAAAATCACACTCACACTTTAACAAATACTACTACAACTCAAAATAAAGAATTCTGAGCAGCCATAAGGTTGCATATATAACAATCATATAAAGTTTATATAAAGTTTATAAAATAAAATACTACAATAAATACACTTTTGACAATACTGAATTGCAGCAGTGGTGTTAAGTATATAAACCAATTTAAGTATAGTTAACAAAAGAAAATTCTTGAAAATAATTAAACCTAACAAATATTTTTAAAAAGATGTATAAAATGGCCCCATATAAGTTCTAATAACAGTAACAAAATGTATGACAGGGTTGAAATTTTAACCTAGAATTTTGGATAAAATTGAAAGTAAGCTATCAGACTAGGAGTCTATGTCAAGTGTCTGCAAGTCTATAAAGATTTCCCTGGGGCTTTCTCATAAATAAGACTCATTCTTACTTCTAAATTTATTTTCACTGAGTTTAGCTTTGTAACATTGGCTTCCTTATTCTAAAAACAATTACTCTAAAGAAATAAGATAATGGAACCAATGCATACCATTATTCAGTCATTATGGAAATCAGTGTAGAGGTTCACAAAAAGCTGAGAGTCATTCTACCACATGATCCAGCTATACCACTCATGGGCATGTGCCCAAAGGACTTACACCTTACCAGAGAGATACTGCTCATCCATATTCATTGTTGCTTTATTCATAACTGCCAGAGATTGGAAACAGCCTAGATATTCATCAACATGTGCTCAGATAATGAAAATGCGATACGTTCACACAACAGAATATTATTCTGTTGTTAAGGAAAATGGAATTATGAAATTTGCAGGTAAAGGAGTAGTGCTAGAAACAATTATACTGAATGAGTAACTCAGACCCAGAAATACAAATGGTTTGTTTTCTTTATAAGTGGATGTTAGCTTCTATGCTTTAGATTTGTTTGTTTCATTTAAACAGAAGTTTGTGTAACTAGTGAGAGACCAGGGGTAAGGAGATCATCTTCTGAGGAAGATATAGAACATAGTTTTATAAAGTGATAAAGGTAGAATGGAAAGAGAAGGATTAAAGAGGGTATGAGGAGGGATAACAGAGTAGAAGATAGAAGATGTGGCAGATAGCCAACACTATCAGCCTTTCGAAAATCCATATGAAAACCCTCTGCAGTAGAAACTTCTTAAAATATATTCACATTCTAAAAGAATACAGAGGTGGGTCTACAAGTTCCCTCTCCCTACTGTAGGGCATTTCATCTAAGTTCCCTCCCTTTGAATCCTGAGAGTCTCTCACCTTCCAGGTTTCTGGTGCATTCTGGAGGGTCCCCCCAACCTCCAATATCCTAAGGTTGTCAAGAGCAAATAGATAATAATCTCTAAAAGGGCAATCTACCAGCAGAAGAACAAAATCAACTCAAAATGGATCAGACTCTTTAATGTAAGACCTAAAATTATAAACTTTCAAGAAGAAATTAGAAAGGTCTTCCAGGCATTTTCTTTGGTAACTGTGTGACAAATATAACTCCAAAGCCATTTTAAATAATACCAAAAGCAGGAAAACAACCTCTTATCAAACCTCGAGCCTTCTGCATATGAAAGAGGAAGTTTACAGTTTGTAAGAGTAAATGACAATGAGAGAAAATATTTTTACCCCATATATATGATAATAGGTTAATTTCAAAATATATGAGGAGAGGACTTGCACTAAAAAATGAATGAGTTGCTAACGGCCAATTGAGCCAGCACCATTTGTTGAAAATTCTGTCTTTTTACCACTGGATAGTTTTAGCTCCATTGTCAAAGAGCAAGTGACCATACGTGTGTGGGCTCATTTCTGGGTCTTCAGTTCTATTCCATTGATCTACCTGCCTGTTGCTGTACCAGTACCATGCAGTTTTTATCACAATTACTCTGTAGTGAAGCTTGAGTTCAGGCATGGTGATTCCACCAGAGGTTCTTTTATTGTTGAGAATAGTTTTTGCTATCCTAGGGTTTTGTTTCTTTCTTTCTTTCTTTCTTTCTTTCTTTCTTTCTTTCTTTCTTTCTTTTGTTATTTCAGATGAATTTGAAAATTGCTCTTTCTAATTCTGTGAATAATTGAGTTGGAATTTTGATGGGATTGCATTGAATCTGTAGACTGCTTTTAGAAAGATGGTCATTTTTACTATATTAATCCTGTCAATCCATGAGCATGGGAGATCTTTTCATCTTCGGAGATCTTCTACAATTTCTTTCTTCAGAGACTTGAAGTTCATGTCATTCAGATCTTTCAAATGCAAATTGATTCATTCTTATCTCCTTGATAACAATATGAACTAACCAGTATCCCCAGAGCTCCCAGGGACTAAACCACCAATCAAAGAGTACATATGGTGGGACTCATGACTCCAGTTGCATATGTAGCAGAGAATGGCCTAGTCAGTGATCAATGAGAGGAGAGGTCCTTGGTCCTATGAAGGCTCTATGCCCCAATATAGGGGAATGCTAGGGCCAGGAAGTAGGAGTAGATGGGTTGGTGAGCAGGAGCACAGGGTAGGGGATAGAGAGATTTTGGAGGGGAAACCAGAAAAGGAGATAACATTTGAAATGTAAATAAAGAAAATATCTAATAAAAAAGAAAACAAACAAAAACAAACAAACAAAAAAGAACCAAGAGAGTTTAAATCATCACTTCCTTTCTATGACCCTACAGTATTTTAGTGAGCAAAGAGGGAGATGATCAATAAACAAACAAAAAAAATAATAAAGAAAAAAATGAATGAGTTTTCTAGTAAAGTAGTGGTTGGTCAAACATGAAGACCTGAGTTTGAAAGTCCAGCACACATGTGCACCCAGCATCCAGCACAGATTTTTGGCATGCATCTATAAATCTGGCATGGGGATCAGGACAGTGTGGAGGCTGACAGATGGGTCCCTGGAACTCACTTGTCAAATTCTCTAACAAATCAATGGGCTCCAGGTTCAGTGAGAACCTGTTTCCAATCTGTGAAAGTTACCAAGTACAATGCCTGGAAGAATTTTTCTTACATTTTCTTCCTGAAAGTTTATAGTTTCAGGTCTAGCATTAAAGACTTTCATTCATTTTGCATTGATTTTTTTTCTCCTGATGGTGGGTGCCCCATTTGTTAGAGATTATTATCTGTCCACTACTTGCTTATGTTTCTCAAAAACAAAAGGTGGAAAGCAATCAAAATACACCTGACATTGACCTTTAACTACTAAGATAGGAACACTTATACATGTCCAGGGCAGCAGACAGGAGCCCTGGCAACTCATAAGCTCCTCAGATGCTTCTGAGGAGCATCCAGGCTGACATTGCTCAGCCCAATAAGGCCTCCATGAAGCATCTAGAAGATAAGAAAATACAATGCACATATGAGAATATATATTAAATAATTGGAGATCTGTTTGATTGATCCAGTAGTTTAATTGTTCAATTACAAGTTCTTCCAGAAAGACAAAAGGAGAAACAGCCTTAAGAAAATTAAAGAAATAAAAACAAAAATTATAAAAACAAAAATAATAAGAACAAGTGAAAGTTGTGAAGAAATAAATTCTGAGTTTCAACTAGAATCTGTTTTCAAAATGTTCTATTGCAAACTTTCAGATCACCAAGATTAACTAGACATTTTCAGAAGTCAACGACCATCCATAAAAATGAATAGGTAACTTTCAAAGAATTAGACTCTCATATGAATTTTAACCAGCAATATTAAAGATTAGACAACAGTTAGAAAAATTCCTTCAAAGGTCTGTGGTAAGACAACAATTAGTTTGTATTTCAGCCAAATAGATTAACTATTATAAACTTACAATAGAAACATTTCTATGTGAAAAATAATTAGAAACATATCTCTTTCATGGTCCAAATTGGGAAGGTTACATAAGTATACAATGGCAATATTAGGTCGTACATAACAAAACTGAAGTTACTGTAAATCCAAAGTGGAATAAAATGCACAGTGTAGCAAAGATGCAGTATGGACTCCAAAAGAGTAAATGAGTAAGGGACAACCTTTAGAATAAATTTAAAAGTTGAGAGACTGAATCAAAGGTGATGTGAATACAAGATCAACTAAGTGGAAGCAATTAGACACTGAGACTTCATGCTTTACCGAAGTCAGGTTCAAATGGGTAACAATCTCTTCAAAATAGGGTACAGTTTCCATTGGCTTTCAAAAATTAGAATGCATTCCAAGCCATGGAGAGAATCAGAGAATGGTTAAGCTTATAAAGATACAAGTTTGTTCTCCCTCAAAGTAAAAAGGGGAAATCAGGTACTCCAGAAAATAAAACTGTGTAAGAAACTGCCTTGGAAACGTGGTGCAAACTACAATGTGGCAGGCAACTGTCAGAAGCCACAAAGGAACTTATTAAATCACCGTGTTAACTGTGGGCATTCATTCTGGAACTGGAGAGTAAAAATGTTACTGAAATAATTTATTCTTCATGGAGCAAATGTTTTCTACTGGTTTCATCTTTTAGAGTTAACCCATAGAGAATACCTTGTTTTAAAAATATACAAAATCTGAATGTTAGCTGCTTTTGACAATGTAAAAGTAAGATGAGGAATAGGAATGGAGAAAGAAGTGGTCCATGAGAAAAGAGTCTTAGCAGTCTTATTGCAAGAAGTATAGATTAAAAAGATATTGATTGCAGGTGAAAATAATTCCATATTAAGATGTTCTGCATTTGATTTTGATGATTCCATGGATAGAACTAATGTCTTTGTGTCTAATAGGAAAACACTCTACCACTGCATTACATATGTAGCCCTCGGATGTTCTTTATGTCCTATAATTAGAAATTTTGCCATTGAAGAACCTGTAAAAGAATAATATAGATGTGCTGGTTGCAATGTCATCCAGTATTGAATAGCATAAGTGTGTTAAATCCTGTCCTATTACAACAAGATGGGACCAAGCCAATCTCTACAGTTCGAAAAAAATCAAGAAGCAGCAGTGAAAACTTCCAAGACACCAAAAGCCTCCTCAATAAATAATTATAAAACTACAGCTGGTCACTATGAAGAGATCAAGGGATTATAGGAAGCCAGCTCCAACAGGCGCATCTATAACACAAGCCCTTCACCTAAGGCCCAGGGAGAGGATGGAAGGGGAGGCAGAAAATAGTAAGAGCCAGAGGACCAGGATGTCTGCTGTGAGACTATGTCTCTGAGAAAGGCTGTCTGAATGTGACAGGAACAATGACGATAGAGATGTAAATAAGGAAGAAAAATCTCATAGGGTCCCTCCACCTTTAGACAAAGGAACTTCACTGCTGAGAGGAAGGACAACAGACTCTCATGGGGTAAGTCTCTCCTTGACTATCCAATACAAAGTGGTCAGTCTTGAAATCAACTACACATAAACAGCAAAGACAAAGTCAGTAGATTTTGTGTGTGTGTGTGTGTGTGTGTGTGTGTGTGTGTGTGTGTGTGTGTGTGTGTGTGTGAGTGTGTGTGTGTGTGAGAGAGAGAGAGAGAGAGAGAGAGAGAGCGACTGTAGGAGAGATGGGAAGGGTGGGACAGAGGAAAGGAAAGGTACAAGTAATGAAATGTTAGTTTTAAAATTTATTTTAAATATTAAAGATATTTGCTCTAGGAAAAGATCTATTAAAAGAAGGAGCAACCACAACCAAGGGGTCTCAGTCTGTGGCACATCGATCGGTGTGAGGCACACACATTACAGGGCTTCAACACAGGAATCAGTGCCCTGCTTAACTCTGAAAACTATTTTATGAAGTATTTTTAATTATTTTTAATATTTCCTATGATAAGATTTAAGGAGATGGCTCAGCGGGTAAGAGCACCCGACTGCTTTTCCGAAGGTGATAAGTTCAAATCCCAGCATCCACATGGTGGCTCACAACCATCCGTAACGAGATCTGGTGCCCTCTTCTGGAGTGTCTGAAGACAGCTACAGTGTACTTACATATAATAAATAAAATAAATCTAAAAAACAAAACAAAACAAAAACAAAAACAAAAACAAAAAACCTTAAGTGAAACATGTTTGCTAGCTGCTCTGAGCAGAAATTCCAGAAAGTCACAGGCCCATAAAAACAAAGAGCTGGGAAGCGGATGGTTTAAAGTCCATAACCTGTTCCCTGTGAAATCAGCATCAGAGCATCTGGTCCCAGTGATGAGAAGAGAACCTTTTTAAAACTGCTCATGTACCAATTATGGGAAAGACGCTGCACCACACTTCAAAGCCACAAGCAGTTAATCGCTTAAGAACATCCTCTCCGAGCCTCTGAAAATGCATTCTCCCCATAACACTTTTCTCCCCAGGGATAATCTGAGAATTTCAGTGGGCACAATGAGTTTTAAAATCACTCTTTAGAAATAAAATTAGTGTGCATTGTCTAGTTTTCTGCCTTTGGATTAAAATATCATTTACAATTATTAGGAAAAAAAAGAATAAAAATACCAGGATCTGAAATTTTACATATCTTTGGATGATAACACACCTGTTGTGTTTTAAGGCAAAGAACACAGTCTTAGGATTTCTATCGATGTCATGAAACACTGTAGCCAAAAGCAACTTGGAGATAATAGAGTTCATTTTACTTAGACCTCCACATTACAGTTTTTCAATGAAGAACGTCAGGGCAGGAAAAGGGCAGAAGCTGGTAGAGAAGCTACGGAGGAGCGCTCCTTAAGAATTTGCTCAACATGCTTTCTTATAGAACCCAGGGCCGCCACCCAAGAGGTAGCACCGCTCACAATAAGCTGGGCTCATATCGATCACTAATTGGGAAAATGCCTTACAGGCTTGCCTACAACCCTACCTTAAAGAGGTAGTTTTATAACTGAGGTTCTATCTTCTCAGATGATTCGAAGTTGTGTCAAGTTGACATTAAAAACTAGTGGAGGCTGGAGAGATGACTCAGTGGTTAAGAGCACTGTCTTCTCTTCCAGAGGTTCTGAGTTCAATTCCCAGCAACCATACAGTGCCTCACAACCACATATACTGAGATCAGATGCTCTCTTCTGGCATGCAAGTATACATGCTGGTAAAACACTTGCATACATTAAAATAAATAAAAAAGACAAAAAACTATCCAAAGTTAAAAACGTTTGCATGTTTGCATGGTGTGTGTGTGTGTGTGTGTGTGTGTGTGTGTGTGTGTGTGTGTGTGTAAATATTATTAAGATAGAAAATAAAGTATAGTTTTACTTATTTGCACATTAGGACTATATTTCTATTTTCAACCCTCGTATTGAAGCAAAAGTTGTGAGTTTCAAGAAAACCAACAATCTAAATGATCAAAACCACGGATAGTGTCCATAGGGAAAATTCAAGATGATGGAATGTTAATACCATAGCTTATCTTTATAATTATTTATTGAAAAGAAACTACAATGTCATATAATATCATTGACTATACAATTTGTTTTAATCTTAATTAAATCATCTCAAAATTAATCCACAGTAATTGCTGTCTTTGATATTTTTAAGTAATACAAACAAACCATAATTCAAAGAAATATATTTTTGATCTATGTCTCCCCACTCCTTGGCCACCAATCAATTTCTCAAGCTCTAAATTACTTTCAGCTAATTCTTTTTAAAAAGACATCTTTTGTTCAAGAAAGGTTAGAAATGGCACATACTCCAGCCTTCAAAAACTTATATTAAATCATATATTTAAAACCAAATATTCTTTTAAAATATGAATCAATATGTTTTGTTTCATTTGTTTTGTTTTGTTTTTCTTTTGGTTTTTCAAGACAGGGTTTCTCTGTGTAACCATGACTGTCCTGGAACTCACTCTGTAGACCAGGCTGACCTCAAACTCCGAAATCCACCTGCCTCTGCATCCCAAGTGCTGGGATTAAAGGTGTGCGCCACCACTGCCTGGCTAGTTTTCTTTGTTTCATTGAAAACAGATGCTTTTCCTATTATATACTCTGTTCATATTTTTCTCTCCCCTGATTCTTCCTAGATTCCTTGTATACCTTCCCACACCCTTTCTGCCTCTCATTAAAAAACAAATAGACATGTAAAGAAATAAAAATAAAATAAGATAAAATAAAACACAGACAAACTGGTATCGGAGAAAACAAACAAACAGAAGAAAATGAGCCAAAGAAAAAGCAGGAGAAACCCATGTATATACACATGTAGGTAGACGCACATGAAGATAGAGGCACATGAAGATAGATGCACATAAAATAGATGCACATGTAGAGAGATGTCCAAGTGGGTGCAGGGACATTCATGTTCTTATGCATAGGAATCCCCTAAAAACATAAAACTATAAGCCATAATATATATACAAAGGATCTGTATGAAAACATAAATAAGAAAAAAAAATCCTGCCAAAATTCAACGAGACAAATAACCTCTCACAATTTCACTGAGCTCATTTTGTAATGGCTGTATAAAGTGGTTTAAGTGGCTTTGTTCACATGTACCTGAAAGCAGAAGTCACATTTGTCTGTACACTCATAAATGAACAACAACAATGCCTAATGAGACACCAGACACTGAGATAGGAGAAATTCAATGAAGTACAGATAAAGGGTTCTGGCTCAGCTCTTAATAAAATCTAGATCACAATATAAAATTGTACTCAGGCAAACAGAGCAGAACAACAATGATATTAGGATAAGGGCACAAAGAAAACTCAATTACAAAGATAATTCTAGGATTAAGAGGAGAAATCCAGTCTAGCTGAATCAGGGAGTGCCACATTAAGTAAAAAACCCTATTTAAAAACAAACAAACAAACAAATCAAACCAGTGGTTAAAGCATTTTGCACCCAAAGACAAGTTTTCTGATCCCAGAATTCAAGTAAATACCTGGTGGAATTAGTGTCCCATATGTAATACAGAAACATGGATCCTCAGAGCAAGCTCATTAGCAGGACAAGCTCTATTGCCAAGCTCTAAATTTGGCTACAAAACACTGCAGGATTACCAGACATTAGCTTTGTATACATATGTGCAGATACACACATGTGCTTACACACACATGCAAAAATGTACACTTGTGCATGCACACATAGATGTACCACAAACCACCAAAAGACTGAAAGATACTAGACACCTGCCTCTACACACGTGTACATACACGCGCAAGTCCACAAAAAAGACGCTATCATTATAAACACATTTGGTTTTGACAGTTATTGGAGCTGATAAATAGTTTGAGCCTTTTTAAAGTGGATAGAGTATGGTGGTTTGAATGAGAATGGCCCCCACAGGCTCATAGATTTGAATGTTTGGTCACCAGGGAGTATCAGTATTTGAAAGAATTTATAGGTGTGGCCTTGTTGGAGGAAGTAGGTCACTAGACTGGGTTTCAGAAGACCAAGCTAGTCTCCTTGGTTTGCTTTCTTCCTGCTGCCTATGGATCCTGATGTAGAACTCTCAGCTATTTCTCTAGCACCATTTCTGCCTGCATGCTGCCATGCTTTCTGCTATGATGGAATGGGCTAAACTTCTGAAACTGTAAACAACCCCAATTAAATACTTTTTTCTATAAGAACTGCCATGATCATGGTGTCTATTCACAGTAATAGAACACTGACTAAAACAGAAAAATAAATAAAGAAGTTTTCTTAAAACTAGGAGTACTCTATAGGAACACAGTACTTAAAACATAGTCAGTTTCCACAGATACTTGTTGCCTACAATTTAACTTCTTTCTTTCTGGATGCTATATGTATATACAGAGTTAAATCTGCAGGATAATAAGGAAGAATAAATTAAATCATCAAGCTCCTGATGCTCTACTGGCTATTTTTCATGTGTAAGCCCAGTTACAGAATTTATATTTTCATATGCTTGTGAATAGCTCCCATACGGATGCTAGTCGGATTTTCCTTTTGAGCTGTGTCCCTTTTTCCAGCTGCACAATGAAGCCATTCCTTCCACTGATGGGTTTTCATGTGACACCCCCAACAGGCTTATATTTTTTAAAATCTACTTTAATAAGGGTTCTTAATTGCTTCAACCTCCCTTATAACCCATTGATCAAAAAGTAGGGGAGAAAGATGATTAATAGGAGATTAATAGAAGAACTTCACATGTTACAACTGAGTCACCAATGAAACCAGAAATTTTCACTTTGCCACCACCACCACCCAATTGCCATTACTGACCTGGCTCTAATCTTCACTGATAACCTTGGGCTACATATTGAAGCTAGAGTTCTTACTTCAACTGGCTCCCAGTCTTTACCATTCTCCTCAATAGTGTCTACTATGAGTTGTTCTAGAATATAATCATACTTCCTCCCAGGCCTTCAGCCAGCACTGACCTCATTTTCCTCCAGATCAAGAGTAGAGTCAATTTTTATTCAATGAATATCTATGAAAATTTAATGTGTCAAGTACTATATTCCTATGGGATATCTGTGTTTTAAAGAAAAATTATTCTTGTGGCAGCAGAGATAGCTCAGAGGTTAGGAGAATTTGTTTCTCTTGTAGACAACCAGGGTTAGGTTCCCATAATCCACATAGTGGCTTACAGCTATCTATAACTTCAGTTCTAGAGGAACTAGTACTCTCTTATGGATCCACAGGAATGAAGTATACACATATGGCACATACACTCACACATATAACAAATAACTTTTTCAAGCTATTTTTCTTACCTCTGCTTGTCCATCTGCTTCACCATGAATTGAAAATACAAATCTTATGAAGAGATGGGTTCTAAATTTCTCCAAGAAGCATGAGATAATGACCTCAATATTTTCCCTTGGGGAATCTGCTGTTTCTTGTTTCTAGTTCTCCAAAATCTACACACATTTTCTAAACCTCATTGACTAATAACAAGAATTCTACTCTTAAGAAGCATGCACAGGATTTATTGATTCCTGTGCATCCTAACTTGCTCAGAAGCAGAGAGTTCTTTTAAAATTTTAAACTAATATAAAAATCTTCACTAAGTATTTAATTTATGAGTTAAATTCTTTTGCACCTATGTTTGGGCATGGAATCAAAACTTTGTAACAAACATATTCACTTATTCAATAAACATCAAATATATACTACATATCAATTGCTATTCTTCATTCTTGGATTTGGCAGTGTGCAATGAACTCTCTCTCTCTCTCCTGGGGCACAATTTCTGTGGAAAGCAAAACAACCAACAGAGAGGTAAATAAATTCTATGTGTATTTATGCATGTCTAGAAACACTGTATGCTCAAAAATACATAGAGAGTATGTCCAGGAACGTTAGAGTGAACATATAGACCCAGACATATAAGAAACCTGAGAAAAATACCCAAGGTAAATGGAATAACCATACAACTGCAAACCCCTGAGATTGAGCCTGCCTGGGGGGCTTAGGCAGATCAAGTGGATTGTGAGAGGGCGATATTTTTAAATAATGTGAAGAGTAGTGACTGAAAAGGTAAAAACAAGTTGTATGTGCCTTGCAATCACATCGGCCAATTGAGATTCTGGGTTTAACTTCAACAAAAGAAGAAATATTCAAAGTTCTGAGCAAAGAAAAATGACATGATGTGATCTAAGAGACAATTGGATTGACATTACCTTAATGAGGGTGGAAGCAGAAACAGGGAGACGAATGGTGGTGATCAAAGTGGCTAAATTCTGACATGACACTGAAAGTAGCAATGCCTAATGAAAACATTTCTTTAGATAACATCTTCAGGCAAAGTAAGTTGGAGTGAATTAAAATGTTCCCTATCTTTTCTTCGCTATACATGAAAAGATGACCAGCTTTCTAACACATCTAACAGTGTCAATTTTTAGAGTTTCTCCAAACCTATATCTGGTTTATTTATTTCTCACCCTCCCCTCCAAAAACCTGTACTACAGAATGTACCTGTAACAGAGTAATTACCCGTGCAAATGAGCAGCTCATTTATTTTGGTCCTAGAAAAATGTCATTCATCAAATTTATGAATGCAATGAAATCACTTCTTCCATGTTTATTAAAAGTCATTATGAAAATGTTATCTCTGGGCTCAGATGACAGTTTTAAACTTAATGTGACTTTTAATCAATGGCAACAAAATCAATTATGTCACCACTAAGCACTCTAAGGAAGGCAAATTACTACCAGCCCAAAAGTCTCTCGCTTCAATTTAGTACTCCACATACATCAAAAAATTAAAAAGAAAACTCAAATTGTGAGCAAAGAAATGAGAAGCATAGTTTCTTATAGTTCTGTGTGGTGGGAAGTTTCCTTGTTTAAGAAAAAATGCTGTCAATCATCCTAATATTCCACATATCTTTCAAATATCATCTGCACATTTTACAGAATATTAGACATTCACAAAGTAAACGTGAAAGGGCATGATCAAACTTATATATTATACTTACATATTTTTACAAGTGCACAAGCTGACTGGCATTTTTATCACAAAGCTCATTTGTTTGCTCAATCATTCAAATATTTATTTCCTGCACACTGTCAATCAAAGCCTGAAGTAAGATTTTCATTTGTTTAGGAAGTATAAGGCAGAGGAGGGATGCATAGTTCAATGGATGGGCAAACGGAAGAGTCAATCAAATGATGGGATGACTGAAGCTCTTCATGAAACTTCAGTTACACTTTCAAAATTGATTTTCACCATGGATTCAAAGTAGCCACATACTCTCATTATATATTGTTCTGTACAATAATGGAAGATAATAGATTTTAGATATTAAATGTGTCTTGACAAAATGTTTTTGAAGAAAATACACTTTTCTGCTCTCTAACCAAATTGATATCCAGCCAACCATGTTCAATAGTTCTTATCAGAAAATCCATTTATGGTTAAATAACAGGATTCTCCAACAAACTGGAAATACAAATATGTTCTCAGTCATAGCAGAGTAGATTCTGCATGCTAGGGAGAAACTGCCTTCAGCAGCTTGTCTTGGTGATTCTTTTATTGACTCAATACTTAATACTTTATCACTGAGTCACTCACGAGTTATCTTTTTTAGAAACTAAAGAGTTAATATGACATGAACCTCTCAAAACAAACCATTACTGGTATTTATCACAAGCAAAATTATTGTTCTAAACTCAGTGCTTAATAATGCCAAATATCATAGTAGGATCTCAAGAGAATACATGAGAAAGAGAATGGGCATAGATAATATTGATGTCATCCTTACCAAATGCAAGTTAGAATTCAAACCATGCCTAGAATCTAAAATGTGCATTAAGTTCAATTCTTCTACCATGTTAGTAATACCAAATACTTTTATCAGGAAGAAAAGTCATGTTATTAAGACATCCCATCTTCAGGTTCATTTTAGGATGTATTTGTTTTTGTGGTGATCATCAAGTTGTAATAAACTCAGCCAATTCAAATGCCTTCCTTTTCCATTCTCAAATTCACCTACTGGGCCTCCCTTGTTGTCTGCAGCTAACATCACTGACAGAGTCTCCACAGTCAATTAGACAAAATTAATACACTGTCTATAATTAATACAGTGAGGTTTGTTCAGTTGTCTGTTGCTTTTTGCTTCATCCTGTTTTTTGTCCAAGTCAAGATAGTACATTCACATCTAGAAGCCATTCATCTTAGCACTTGGATGTGAGAATTGCTCAGCTTTTTATTGGATTGGGCAACCTTGACTGTTTTAAGGAATGCTAGCAACTGTTTCATTTTATTTTACTTTGTCTTCTTTCTATCTCCTTAAGGCAAGGGCTCATACTGTTTACTGATTTATGCTTGGTTTCTCTGTGTTTTTCTAACTGTAAAGCTTGTTTATGTAACATACCACAGATTTTATGTTTTGGAGCCTTCACTATAAAAGGCACATGGTTAATGAGTCAAGGTCTATCCAATATCTATTTTCCAACTTTATTTACTATATAATCCCAATCTCCGGAAGACCTGTCTTCAAACAGATATACACTCTGTCTTACTTTATTGTGTCTTCATTAAGAATACAAGTATAATTAATTTCTCAAGCATATATATATATATAAATATGAATTCTACCATTTAGTGACTGTCATTAGGAACCTTACCTACTGCTAATTTTAATTTTTTTGCACTTTTCTTCATAGTTTCCTTGTTTTAACTGTGTGCATTTGTTAATAGCCAAATGCTAACAAGATGAATAGGCTAGTCATTCTTCTTGGAATAAGGTAGAGCAAAAACAGAACACAATATAATCGTTAGAAACAACTTAAAAGAAAAAAAGAAGGAGGTTTGCTTTTAAACTCTAGAAATCAAGTTGTCTCCAGCCATTTAGAATAAATTACTATGATCAGTTAAAACCAAAATAAAGATTGCTAAGTAAGCTGAAGAGAGTTGCTTATTGTAAAAATATATTTTAGACAGCATCACCCCAATCTTCCAGGACTATTTAGTCAAATGTTATTGCCAGGGATTGCCTTTATACAACTTTGAAAAAAAAAAAAAAAGTTCTCTATAGTTGCTCAAAGCCTGGATCTTCTCAGCAGTTTCTCCATACTACTCTGATATTCCACTGTTGTGCCTGTCAGAATTCTTTGCATCTCAGTCATCCTATATGCCATTCTAGCAACTAAGCCAGACCTTCTAAATTGTTGTCAGCAACAATTTAAGTGTGATCCGTATCTTTTCATCTCATTCCAAGAAGATAGATTTCCCTGATCATCAAAAGGGCCTGTATATATTTTCATTCCTCATCCATAAAATCTTATCATACAACACTAGGCCACTCATAATTTGGGTGCCTAGAATGAGAATTAGCAGGTAAAGGGCAATCGCAACAAATTTCAAACCAACTTGAGATCACCAGAGTGTACTGCTTCATGAATCTCTCCCCTGATCTTAAAAGCAGGTGACACAGCATAAAAACTAACAGAACGTGGTACAGCTGGTCTGGCATTGCCCACACAGACCTGTTGCAGTGAAAAGCCAGAGCCTCACCAGTGTTCTCTAGAGCATGTGACACCCCTTTGCCTTGTCACTTAAAATCTGCAAACATCACTCTTACTTCCAAACTCTAAAAGAACTAATCTAAGCAGCTTTCCATGAAATAGCAGATCAGCCTGTACCAAGGAACTATCAAGGTCTTTTTCTCATTGTCTCACCCAACAGCAACTATATCCAGGAATGACAATGAGGTGATCTATACAACTAGAGTTTGTCTAAGGCACGGGTGCTCTCAGCCTTGCCAGAATACACTGTCACTTTTTGAGGATATTGTTAATATGCTCCAGTGACCCATCAAAGTCAAAGTCCCACCTGGCCAATTTACAAAAGCTTGAGGCCCAATGCCACCTACCTAGGATGTATGAAGCACAAAACAACATTAAAATTGAAAAAAAAAATGAAGTACCCATATGGCATGCTATAAAAAGTTACCACCTACCAAAGGCACAAAACAGAATCATGACTCCCACCTTTACTCCTGTGTGGTAAAATACAATACAAAGATACACTTTTGTGTCTGTAGGGTCTTTCTTCAACAATGTGTCATGAGATCCATACCCCCCCTTCTTCCATTTCAACTGCATACTTGTCAAGGTTGTGGTCCAATGATCTAAAGATCTTCACACTAAGGGATTATTGTTATCCCATGTTGAAGTTCAAACCAACTAGGAATTCATCAAATGAGTCAGACTAGGGGTGGCATCATTAGTACTGAGGAAGTTGGCTGGCTTTATGGATTGAACTTGTAGCTAGAATAGCCCCAAAGTCAGGCCACGTGTATGTTGTTGTATGCATAACAGCTCTGTATGTCAATCACCGAACAAAACAAAGTACCATGCTCCATCTAATAAAAAAAAAAAAAAACACAGAGTGTAAAAGATGTGTTGTGTTATTCTTCTTGTACCTCTAGGAAACAAGTGAACCTTACTTGTCAGTTAAATGGGGACTTTAAGAAATCACAAATACATATTTAGTCAGAGAGAGGAAATATGAAGCAAAGAAGAAAGCAAGTGGATCATAGCCTGCTCATTCTCCTATGTGTTATGTTAGTTGTGTGAGGTTTGGTTCCACATTTTTTGTAATAGTCAGGGGAAGTCAGGCAAGGTCCTACCTAGTCTTGATGTTTTAGAGGCAAAATAAGAAAACAAATGATTCTCCCACTCAACCAAAAATTAATGTTGAATTCCATTTTTAAAAAACACAGATATAAAAATTATCTTTAAAATCTTTAATATGAAGGAAAATACTTATACTTCATAAAAGGAAGATCCCATGAGAAAATTATTTTTAAAAATGTAGCAATGCTTAATTAAAAATAAACTATTTTACAAAATGGAAATTTTAACTTTAAGGGAATAATTAAATTTGATAACCACTTTGGAATTACCACCAACTTTAAAACACTGAACAAGTATTTAATATAATCAGTGGAAACAGAATCTAGAGCTTGGTCTTACAATAAGAACATAATCGTCTGTGTGACCTCATAAGTTTCATGAGCTTTGACTAGTTACTGGAATGATAGATGGCAATTTCCCATTAGCTTGGTTACTTTAGTTGAGACTCAGTAGCAAAGCCAGTTTGTTCCTTTACCACTTTGTATTGAAAGTCACACATTCACAGCATCATGGAGAAAAGGACATTCGGGTATACAGGGAAAACAACCTTCAGAAGCAAATAATGAATCCTGAAAAACACAGAGGCACTACATAAAAGCAATGCAATGTCACTCTTAAAGACATCATCTCCAGTCAGACAGATCCAAGTGCTAATCATAGTCACACCATTTACTATGTGGGCAAGCCACTTAACCTTACTTATTCTGTCTCTTCACCATTATATAAAAATAATAATACCATACTCCCAGAGTCTTTCCATTTGAATTAATAAGACAATGTATATAAATCACTAAAAAAAGTGCATAACCCATAGAACTTGATCAAAAATAGAAAC
Organism: Mus minutoides; assembly: GCA_902729485.2. NCBI lineage: Eukaryota > Metazoa > Chordata > Mammalia > Rodentia > Muridae > Mus > Mus minutoides. Next base: position 69,680 of record LR750565.1, read on the forward strand.
ACTTTTTTTTTTTTTAATCACAGGAGAAAGCACAAAAACAGCTCCCACACACGACAAAATAGTCTTTTGCCACTGCGGCTGTCAATGGTTTATTGAAGTTATTTCTGGACCTTTCTGCCTTCTAGGCATAGGACAGAATTGCATCTCTATCCCCCTTGTGGGTGCTGGTATTCATTCCACCATTAAATTGTGCACAGAATCTATGCATATCTCTTCTTGCACACAGCATTTAAGTGGCAATACGAGGCCTGGTTCCCTTTACACATGAACAAGATTCCAGATAGTAGCTACTCCATTAGGCTGGGTCACAGAGTAACAGAACAGTTTACATTAAGTACAGTTGTTGATTTAGCAAAGGAATTTGGAAATTGTTTCCTATCTAAAATTTTGTCAACTCTGACATATGTACATAGTAAATATCATCTCTAATACATAGATAATCTCACGCCAAATTTTACACTTTAAACTTCTATGTCTATATCACCCTTGTGTTGATCTAATCAAGTTGATTGTCAATCACTCATTCAATGAAAGCTTTCTAACATTGCCCTAGGATCTATCACTCCATTGATTGGATCATGGGATGGGAAGAAAATTATGACTATCCATCAAATATTTAAAGCTGTGTAAAGGAGAAATGTATCACCTTTATGTCTATCAGTCATTACAGTCATGGGTTCACAATTCCATTGGCTTTCAACGCAGCTGGAACTTGCAGTAATGATTATTCATTAAAGTTAAAAATTGCCTTGAAGAGGCATCCGTTACCTGGGTACACCCTTATTTGTGATAGTCTTATTTGATAACACTTTTACATTGCCAACACTACTAAATATTAAGGTTTGTGAACAAGATATACTCATCATAATTATGACAGGAACAGGGGGTCATCTATAAGGAACAACTAAAAGTAAAATAGACATTAGAACAGAATAGTCTACAATGAGCTTTAATACATCCTAACATCACTATTCAGTGACCAGGTAAAAATAAATAGCAGAGGAGGATCCTGGAATGCAAGCTGAGTAAACATTATGTCATGGGCGTAAACGACTGGTTTTACTATGTATTGATTACACAATCTTAAACAAGTAAATTGTATTTAAAATTTGTAATTTTAAATTTATAATTTCTTAATTCAAAAAATAAGGTGAAATCTAGAAGAAAAAAACCTTTTAAAATCTAAAAAGTTGCTACATCAGAGAAATATATTTACAGTGTACAGAGAGGGGACACTGAGAAAGACTTCATGGACTCGATATATTTGCTCCAGCTATTTCTGTAACTGGAAAAATAATGGAAGAAATAACCAGTTTTCTCCAGTTATCTAATAAAATTATTAAAAAAATAATAAGGCCATTGAATGTTTTCTCTTGCCTGATGTTTTACCATCCATACAAGTGGCAGAGGTAGCAGGGTATTCCTAGAATGAAGTTTTTCTCAGTTTTATTCCAATATCCACTTCTGAGGTGACTGATGACAGGTTTGCCAAGGTCATGGCTGGAATTGTCTGTCATGGGATCTATGTAGGAAAGAGTTTGAGGAGCAGTGAGCTGGCTGGCTTCTCTGTAAGCCACTGGATGATCTTACTCAGCATTCTTAGATATCTGTGCAATCACTAAACCCTGCAGGAGGAAATTCCGGGGCAAAATAAATAGCTGTAGAAAACAACTCACTCTTCTCCCTACCCTTGCAAACTCAAGGCAGAAAGGTGTAGTATCACTGTCACATGGCCATTTAATCATTCTAACAAAGAAGAGCACGAATAGACAGCATGTTTACAATAATAATAATGTCTTAAGAGAATGAATGAATCAGCAAGGAAAGATCTGCAACTGTCATATGACAGAGATAAACATTTAGTGCATGTCTTCTCTTTTGGTGTGAGACAATTGGATTTTAGCAGCCTGCATGTTAATTCTGGGGAAGTAACAGAGTTGTCACAGGTTACCGCTAATTTGGCACTGCATCTAATTGAAGTGTCATGCCCTGGGTCACTGACTCCACTACCAAGCTGAACCAGAGAACAGAAGCAATTACCTAATTAATGTTTTTTTTTTTTTCAATTGCTAACATAATTCAAACCAAATATGTTTTGCTTTTGCCTGAGGGAAAAAAATCACTTCCCTGAAATGTTAAATTCATTTTATTAAATTCTGGCTTAGAAATGATAGCAAGCTTAGTGCCCCCCATCTTCACTCCTGTGCTGTTTCCACCCATGATCTTCACTAAGAAGCCCTTGCACTGGACTAGGAATAAGTACTATTTATTATTAAGGGCTTTAAGTACTTTTCCTGATGATAAAATTCCCCCCAAAAAATACAGTAAATTTCCCAAATAATAAAACAACATTAATTAATTAACAAGAATAAAAATATATACATATTTTGCTGGGCAATGGTGGCACATGCCTTTAATCCCAGCACTTGGGAGGCAGAGGCAGGCAGATTTCAGAGTTCAAGGCCAGCCTGGTCTACAGAGTGAGTTCCAGGACAGCCAGGGCTAAACAGAGAAACTCTACCTAGAAAAACCAATAACATAGGTAAACTTTAATGAGGTTAGAAGGTGGGAATTGAGGTATTTTGATTGCTTTTTCAAATAAAAAAAAGTATTTCCAAAGTTCTTAAAAATAAAAAAATCAGTATATTATATTAATTATAGTCTAAAGACTATGGTTAAATAATTCCTAAAAGCAAGATCTTACATTTATAGAGCATTCCCTGGCTTCATGCTCCACAGACACAGGAACACCATTAATAAACTTATCTGTCATGCTCACCCAGTATATAGCACATTGACTGGCATAGACAGTGTGCTCAGGAACCATTACTGAATACATACCCCAAAACCAAACTTCCGGGGTGATCTCGTGCTTCAGATATCAAAATTTTAATTATATCCCAGAAAAACTCTCTCCTGTATATTAAAGATATAAGAAGACAGAAGTGTTGGGATATTTCCCCAGTCAGACATTACTGGCTAGCTAGCCCCAAACCAATCTCATTTACCTTCTATTTTAAGGCTTTACACTAAGGAAGCTAGTAAGCTAATTACAGTATATCCAACCTAATTTGCATTTGGGGGCAAGTGGCCAGTGAGACAAACATTCCTTCCACGGTGTATGGTTATGAGAACAAACACACATTCATGATAAAAGGACAAATATAGCTCATCCTGTTTATGACTGCTCTCTGATGTGATAGCTGGAGCTAGAGCAACAGTACTGCAACATGATGGAAAAGACAGTGATGCTGACCAAGACAACGCTGAGCCACTGAAGCAACCCCAAATGCTGCCTAATTCCATAATCATCACATATTAACAAACACCAGAGAAGCACTCTTTTATTCCGCTGTCACTGGGGAGGCTACGTGTTACTATCAGCCGGAATGCATGTCTAGCTGGCAGACTTAATTTTTTCTTGCATGTGTGTTTTAATGTAACCCAATCACAAAAGAACTCACATAATATGTACTCACTGATAAGTGGATTCTAGCCCAGAAACTTAGATTACCCAAGATACAATTTGCAAAACACATGAAACTCAAGAAGAATGAAGACCAAAGTGTGGACACTTTGCCCCTTCTTAGAATTAGGAACAAAGAACACATTGAAGGAATTATTGAGATCACGTGTGGAGCTGAGACAAAAGGATGGTCCAACTAGTGACTGCTACAGCTGAGGATCCATCCCATAATCAGCCACCAAACACAGACACTATTGCATATGCCAGCAAGATATTGTTGAAAGGGCCCTGATATAGCTGTCTCGTGTGAGGCTATGCCAGTGCCTGGCAAACACAGAAGTGGATGCTCACAGTCAGCTATTAGAAGGAACACAGGGTTCCCAATGGAGGAGCTAGAGAAAGTACCGAAAGAGCTGAAGGGGTCTCCAACCCTAGAGGTTGAAGAACAATATAAACTAACCAGTACCCCCAGAGCTCATGTCTCTAGCTGCATATCTAGCAGAAGATGGCCTAGTGGGCCATCATTGGGAAGAAAGTCCCCTTGGTCATGCAAACTTTATATGCCCCAGTAAAGGGGAACACTAGGACCAAGATGTGGGAGTGGGTGGGTAGGGGAGCAGGGCGGGGGATGGGAGAGGGTATAGGGAACTTTCAGGATAGCATTTGAAATGTAAATGAAGAAAATATCTATTAAAAATTGAAAAAAAAAAAGCTTAGTCTTGACCTAGTGTGGTCATAAAGTAGTGGACTCCTCACACATTTTATCTTGGTAAATGCATACTTTCCATATCTACTAAATAACAATACCTCTTAAAGTACTTCATATGTTACATTGTTTTAACAGAATGTTTACACTTCTCACTGTTACCATAAGAAATATCTTTAGAATTTAGATCTCTCACCCTGTTTTCTTGGAATTATGGATACTTGGTACTGAGTGGTTTATCATCATTTCCAAGGAATAGTACTTCATTACATGGATAAGAACAAACTATCAAACTTTGTTTTGAAATGAAAAGCCAATTAGTAATGACAGGCAGAGTACTGTTACTTCCAGGTGTGAAAAACAGATCTGAATTGTCAAGAAAGAACAAACCAACATAAATCCAACATAAATAACATCAGCATTTTATATCTAAAATACACAGTGAAGATTTTTTATGCCAAATATCTGAGAATAAATTTATAGATGGGTAAACAAACCTAGATGACATGCTTTTCTGTCCAACATTTTCCTGAAGCACGTACTATCATCTTTTATTTAAACTGAAGTCACAGGCCCTTATTAATATCAGTGATCCTATATACACTATCTGTATGAATTAACTCCCTCAAACAATGCCTGGGGCAGTAGATTTTACCTAATTTACAATGCCTACAAGTTTTTCCAGATCCTAATACTTCACTCTCACAATAAAAGAATTATGTACATAAACTTACGAATAAAAATAGTTTGCAGATTATGAAAACCTATTATCTGAGACAAAAACCAATAAAAAGTTTTTTTTTTCCCCTCTTTGTCAGGTGTCTGCTAAGACATGCACCATACCAAGCAGGTTCAAAGCACCCGAAGACAAGTTAAGGCTCCAGTACTTCCACCCTAGTGAAGTTTACAGTCTGAGGAAGCATAGTAACGAATTTAAACTCTCCCCATCCATCTTCTTCCTCAGGAGTTCATGCTATGTTTGGATTCAATTTGCTCAGCCATAACACGTAAGACATGTGCTATATTAATTTCTGAAAGTCTACTCATTAACTCATCTATCAAGGTTGATGTAGTTTTCTCTCCTCCTCTCTCTCTCTCTCTCTCTCTCTCTCTCTCTCACACACACACACACACACACACACACACACATGCACCCACATATGTATGTATATATACATATATGTATTCAAATGCAAATTTGTAAATATATTCCCATAAGCAAGAGAGAATCAAGAGGTAATACTGTAACCATAAATATCTTCCACATGAAGCACCCACTTTGTGTGTAAAGGATAAGCTTTTCAGTTACTCATGACTAGTGGTACAAAGAAATGGACTGGTTTTATTAATGCTTATTTTGTTGATGGTCAAAAATAAAAATGTGAAAATAGTTAAGTGGGTAAAGCACTGGCCGAGTGTATCTGGGGAATTTGGACCCCCGGTGCCCACATAAACTCTGGGTGGGAATGGTGGCCAGCCCATGATCTCATCACTCAATATCAGGGTTCCACAGAACAAACTGGCTAGCTGTAGATGAACTATCAAACTTTCATTTAAAGTGAGATACTCTCTCAATCTGTAAGGTAGACAAAGATCAGAGTAGATACTCCGTGTGAACTTCTTACATTCACATGCCCACAAATATATGTCTACATATATTCAAACACACACACACACACACACACACACATGAGTAAGATAACAAAGCTTCAAATAAGACCTTCTTAACACAAAGTATTATAATATTTTAAAATTTAAGTTTGTATCCTACTACATTTTAGTTGTTACCATACAATATTTAAGACAAAAAGAAATCAGACAACACATTAAATATTTAAGGATATTTTTCCTTCTTTCTGAGAATTAAGGAATCAAATGACAAATAATTTGCTTGGTAGACAACTTGCATGAGGATCTAAGTTTGAACTTAGAAGCTAGGCACAGTAGTCAACACCTGTAATCTCAGTGCAGTGTTCCTACAGCAGGATGCTACATAGAAACAAGAGAAATCCCAAAAGCTTGGGACCAGCTAGTGCAAGATAGGAAGGAGCAAAAGAACAGGAGAGTATCTCAAACAAGGTAGGAAGCAAGCACCAACACTCATAGTTGTCCTTGAATGTACATATACACACATGCCACATCCAAACTGATGATCAGTTGTGTGACTATAATCCTGAAAAGTAGTCTCATAAAGCCCCACAAAAGCACCTCTTTTCTTTCCCATCACTGAGTCTCTGTATCTTGCAAATGATGCTTGTTCTTATCTCCTGGAATATATTGCAAAGATAACACTTTGACCTTCAGAGTGTTCCAGATAAAACTGACTTCCTTCATCTTATTATGTAGGGGACCAGCTGAGATTTAGATGGGATAATACCTAAGGCAGAGAAAGATCCAGCATCAATACCTGTGGGAATTCAAGCCTTTCTTCTCCATCAGTTCCAAAAGACAGCACAAGGAAACCTGCAGTAGGGCCCAACAGGCTTTTCTTTGTGTTCATCCAGTTTCTGGATGCTCCCTCCCTCAATCAACAGTCTGAACTTTTGATGCCACTGAGATGAAGAGGTCAGAGGTACAAAGTGTGAAGGGCTGAGAGAAGTCCTCTTTGTCCAGAACTGATCTAGCATTGCTCTTCCCTCAGCTCAGCAGGTGTTCATGACTGAGTTTCCTGGTGCCAATTATCAGTCCTTTGAAGATTCTCCAGCAATGGGAATCTCTCACTGCAGAATCTGACCTGATTCTTGGTGAACCATTCATGACCAGACACTTACTACCCTACCTACTTCACTGGCATGCATCTCCTATAGTCCTTCATATGAATTTTTAAAAGAGACCTCCTCCAGACTAGTGAAGTACAAACAGGAGGCCTCCCAGCAGGCTGAGATAGGCTCACAAAAAAAAGCTGAGCCTCAGAAAACAACCCTTTCAGTCCTCAGACTGGCACCTTTATGCACAGAATAACCTAGAAGGCTTTATAACCACAGCCCTGTACCCTGCACAGACTGTCTACAGGGACCCACAGAGTTCCCACCATTGTCTTCTGGGAGATGAAGCTAAATGCATCATTTTACATTCCTGTGTAGGGAAATAAAAAGCAGTCTGCCGTACCCCTAATTCTAGAGAAACACAACCAATGATTCCCTGTATAATAGAACCTACTATTGAGCTTTGGGCCTACATATTTAGAATTCTCCTTACTTTCTACCTTTCCCCCTTTCTAGGTTTTTACCCTTTTTGTTTGTTTTTTTAGGTTTTTACTCTTTTCCAGAGGATTGAGGATGTTCCCCTCAGCACAAGGCACCTGACAACTCTCACTCAGGAATATGGAACCTTGACACCCCCTTGCTTTGTAGTTGTGCTCAAAATTAGAATATTTTCATTTTTATATGTGTGATGATAATTAAGCTTAAAATTCATAGATGATCCAAGTAGTGGGGACACTTTGAAGGGAGTGAAAAATAAATAAGTGTTGTCTATGAGTAAATACAGGATTTTTTTGTGTGGATGGATGGATAGATAGATAGATAGATAGATAGATAGATAGATAGATAGTACTGGCTGGTTTTATGTGTCAACTTGACACAGCTGGGTTATCATAGAGAAAGGAGCTTCAGTTGGGGAAGTGCCTCCATGAGATCCAGCTGTGGGGTATTTTCTCAATTAGTGATCAAGGGGGAAAGGCCCCTTTTGGGTGGGACCATCTCTGGGCTGGCAGTCTTGGGTTCTATAAGAGAGCAGGCTGAGCAAGCCAGGGGAAGCAAGCCAGTAAAGAACATAGATAGATAGATAGATAGATAGATAGATAGATAGATAGATAGATAGATAGTATATGGATAATGATAAATAGATGATTGAAACATTGTGATTTGTAGATGGTCAGATTAATTAGATGGGTAGATAGACAAACAGACAGATAGAAGATAGATATGTAGGTAGATAGATGGATAGACAGATGATAGATAGAGTGTGTATGAACAAATTTTATATATATATAAATAATATATATATATATATATATATATATATATATATATATATTCACAGAACTGTTCTATCAGTATTATCTTATGTAAAAATTGTTCTACAAAGAAAGGTCAGAGTCCCAGAGCAGATGGAACAAATGAATGAGGCTGAGGCAAGTGGTCAGAAGGATCAGCCATTTGACAAACCAAACCTGATCATTTTGAGAACCAATATGAGAATGAGAAATACAACCGAATGACAGACATAAACTAGAATTGTACAGTATGAACTGGATACCTTATTACCACACATGATCAAAACTATACATCCCTGACTGGCCACAGAAATCACAATAAAATGGTTGAGTCCATGGAGATTTGGCATGGAGAAATGCTAGTAACAGAAAGGGACAAGAGGAAAGTCCGTAATTAAAAATCATAGGTCACCCACTTTGGGTATTGCTGGTAAAGATGGCATACTTAATGTACCATGTTTAAATAAAAAATATACAAGAAGGCAGCTTGTTGACTGTCAAGAGTCATAGGAAGAAATTCTTAAACATAACTAATCACCCAAAGAAAGGCTCATAAATTAGTAAAGTTTAAACAAATTAGTAAAGAATATAACCTAAAGAGAATAGCTTACATGCTAAATATGAAAATGCTTCAACAGAGGTACTTAAGGGTGGATGATAATTGATTTAAAATGGAGCCCAGTAGAATACTTGAGGAGAGTGGGGGGAAATAAAGAATGTACTTCTTAATCGCCGTGTCTTCTAGGCAGGAGTTATTGTTCAGCTTTATCCCTTGGGGGTTTTAACTCTCAAAATGCACACACTCACTTATAAACACTTTTCTTTTTTTAATGAGATGAAAGCATTGGATCTCTACTACTCTTCATTTTGTGTTAAGCATTAAATTTCAAGACTAATTCGTTTTCAATCAAGTGTTCTATATGCTAACCAATCCTAATGTCATTGGTTAACTGCAAACCAGAGACTAATAGAAATAACTAATATTTATAGACTATTGGAAAGAGCAAATTTTGACAAAATTCTGAGAAAGAAGAAATTTCTCCTGGTTTATAGATTGTAGAACCCAGATGAAGTATTTTTTAAGTACAGCGTTAGAAGCAAATCAGTTAGGAAAGATGAAAAACTAAAAATTGAAATTCAAATAATGTGTATCAACAAATGTCAGCCTCATCTTCATTTCTCTTTTCTCTCTGGGTTTAGAGTGATGGGGAAATAAAGAAATGTCCCATAAAACCAAAATTGCTACCAGATTGCTAGTTTGCCTCTGCTCATTGTAAGCCCCAATGTGGTGTGCAGCCTACAAACAGGCTGCAGAGATGCAAGTCAGCCCAGACAGCAGCGCTTCCTCTTTGCAAGCACAACAGACTTTTCTTTTTTTAATGAGATGAAAGCATTGGATCTCTACTACTCTTAATTTCAACTGATGGTGATAATGTCTTTAAAATGCAAGGTGATAACTTCTGGAACATTCCTAAAGGGCCAGTATGGTTTCCTAACAATATGCAAATCTTTCTCTTCTCCATTGTTCATGTCCTTGATCCTTGATGGTTATGAGTCTATTGAGCAGAAATGGTTAAAAGTTGTTTCAGGAGTTTCTAGTAGGTTTGTTGGTGAATAGCACATGTTAACTAATTATAATGAAACACAAAGGGGAATTTACTTTTTTTTTCTTTCTGGCAAGTCTACTAAATTTCAAAAATAAGAGGTGTTAGAATGGGCATTTCTAACATTTCACTGTACACCAGCATTTTGTTTTTTAATATATCCCAAATTTTAGATTTAGTGGCATGCACAATGAGCTATATAAGCACGTGTGTCATTTAAATATCAATATTCTTCTAAAAGCACCAGTGTTAAAGTATTTCTGTAGTTTAAATGTTATGGCTGAGCTATGAAAGAAAATAGTTGCTAAACAATTTAGCATGAAATATTAAAGGATAATGTAACATTTAAAACCTTCTGTTTCATTGAGTCTAGCTTCGCATAACTCAGTCCTTGGTTAATATAAAGTTACTACACCAGGATGGAAAAATTAATGAAATTTCAGTTTTGAAACTGAGAACAACGCATTTCTAATCACAGAATGATAAGCTGGGGTTTTTCCTTTAGGATGCTATCTCTAGCTCATGGTCTATTGAAGCTATTTCCGTGTGCTTTTTTTTTCCTTTGTGCCTACGTCACCGATTTGAGGTATTTATTTATTTAATTTTAAAAAGAAAGAAAAGGTTCTGTGGAGACCCTCTTAACAAAAAAGTAGGACTAGAGAAAGATTAATGTGGAACTGGAAAAGGGTTGCTCCAAGGGGTCACTGTGGTTGCACGGGAGGATAAGAAAGAAGAGATTATCTAAGCACTTCCCTAGAATCTTTTTCCGCCTAAGAAATTTGGGAGAATGCGAAAAAGCAGCAGCCCAGCATTCTTGAAGGGGCGTGGCTTCTCTCAAGGGGTTATCCAATCGAATTCCTTCAGAGGGAGCTATCCCAGAAGATTGATGAGCGTTGCTAGGAAACAGGAGCGTCTCCCTCCCTGCTGACCCAGAGATTGTGCTGCACAAGCCTCCCAGGGGTTCGCAATGTGCAGTTGAACCGCGTGTGGGGCAAAGCTGCACATCGGCCTCCTGGGTTCACTCGCTCACACTGCTCCCTCTTCCACTGTCTCCTCCAAGTGTAGTCAGCCTTTTACACAGGGACCACAGGAGAGTTCTTACTAGGAATGACTACTGTCGGTCCCTGCCCACCCGCTTGCCATGAGCCTTAGCAGAGCTTCAAAGTTGGAGCCACCTCCCACTCTACCTCCCCACGCCCCTTCACGCCACTGCTCCGAAATTCACCAACCTTTGCATGCATTGCCTAAGGGCTGCAAACCTTAGGGCAGAGAAGCTCTCAACCCCGCCAGGCTTTCTGTATTGTAACCTTTGGGTCTAGGTTCAGTAGCTCACTGAAGACTCTGCAGCTACACCCCTATAAACGGAGGGAAGAAGGGGGAAGGGAAAGGAGGAGAGAGGAAAGGAGAAAGAGAATGAGGAGGAGAGGATGTCAGAAGGTCCGTGCCTCTCTGCCTGAGTCCCAATTAGATGCGACTGTTTCAGCCTGGCCAAGGTGAAGGAAAGTTGCTTGTGAGCCCAGGAAGTGGGTTTGACTGCAAAGAGGAGGAGGGCGCCTGGGCTCTAAAGCTCCCCTCCCTTCTGCTGAAGACCACTGGGTCCCCTTCTTCCCAACCTCCTCCTGCTCTTCTCCTCTAGCCCTCCCTTTTCCCACTCCTCCTTGACTCGGAGGCCTGGATGCTGGGCCACCGGGCAGTGGTCCAGCGCGCAGCCGGGCGGGGGCGGGGGCAGGGGGCACTGTGACAGGAAGCTTCGCGCACAAGTTGGCCATTTCAGGGGCAAAATAAGTTCTCCCTTGGATTTAGAAAGGACAAAGGCAGCAAGCTCCCTCTTTTGTGTCGGATGAAGAGGACCAACCATGAGCCAGAGCTTGGGTGCAGGCTCACCGCTGCCGCTACCACCGCGGTCAGCTTCAGTTCCTGCCAGGAGTTGACCGTGCAAGGTAAGCAGCCCAGAAGGGGACCTACCCCTCTGGAGGGTGCCCAGCCAGGGCACAGGAGCTTGGGTGCTGCGTGGGGCAGGCAAAGCGAGGAAAGTTGAGGCAGAGCACGGACCAGTCCCTATAAATCTATCTGCCAGGGGTGGAAAACGTGGGTCACAGGAGCAATGTGGGTGTGCGTGAGAGAGTGAGTTTGTGTGTGCGCGCGCTACTGTCCCTTCAAGAAGGGGCCAATTTCAGAGCATAGATCTGCAGCCAGAGAGCGAGAGTAGAGGGACTAATTAGAGAGACAGGTCTCGTTCGCCAACCGCCTCCATCCAGCTTTGCGCTTGGGGGTTTTATAAGGCTTTGTGCACAGGAACCCTGTGATGTGTGGCTCACACACTGGTAGCTGCATGTGGGTGTGGAGGTTGCCAGGCGAGGTGGGTAGCGGTCAGCAGGACCCCCTGGTGCTGCTAGGATAAGCTCCGCAGCCAGGGGCAGACAGAGGTTCACCCACCAGCAAGCGTGCTTGGAAATCAGCCCTAACTCGCTGCCCTTTGCTCTTTTTTGACTTGAGCCAAAAAAGAAATTCAAGAACCAGACTCAAAGCTTATCTACCCATTGATCCTGTTCCATTTTCTTATCTGGCAGTGAGATAACTCGGAGAGGGCGGGAGATCCGTGGTCCAAAAATAGACTAGGTAATATATCCAATAAGCTGATTCTTTCGGAATTTCACTTGGATTTCCTTCTAGTTCCTCTATGAGGTAACAAACATTTAAGGGTCTCTTAAAGGTATAATACATTCAGAGAGCTGGTTTCAGGGAGTGAACAGATGCTTTCAAAATATCTTAGAGTGCTGTAAATTCTGAAGACAAAACTCCACCTCTCTCAAAATGTATGATCACCAATTCAACTAATTTACTTATAAAATAGTTCTACTCCTGTTTGAACAGTAATAGGTATGTTATAGATACATTGAATGTATACATGCCCAATGTAAATCACACCGTAGTTCAAAGCAAGTTATGATTTTTATGAGTTTTAGTGTTAAGCACCTCAGCAGTTGGTTGCTTAAATTTCTTTGTTCCTGGCCCCCAGGACTGCTTGTTTAGCAACTTTGTTGGGGGGAGGGGTGGGGTTAACATCCTTTTGGAAATATTCATTTATATGTCTTCATATCTAAATTGCCTTTGGTTTATCTGATCGCAGTTTGAGGTTGCTACTTGAACACTGTTGTATATATAAATATTGCGTATCATCATTAACCAAAATATCCAGATTCCCATTATACTAGATGCCTGTGAATAACAATCCTACCAAAGATGTTGAGGAATCTCTGATTAGCTGTTAGTATTCTGTACTGCTATTTGCCTTCCCCCTCCTAAAATCAGCCCAATATAATTTGACAGTCTGAAAGTTAAAGTGTAGCAAACCTTAATAAAGTAGCATTTTTCACTTTGCAATAGCAATGACTTACAGTTACAAGGATTTCCCACACCTGTAGGTTTGAGTTGTCCACACCTTTGAGTTCTGGTTGCCCACAGAGATATTTTGAATGGACATGCCTTGGGCTCTCTTGATTTACATACTAAGTGATATTTTTGGTGCTTATGATACAAAAAAGCTCAGGAAGAAATTGTGAAATGTATTCTAGCACTCATGAAACAAAGAAAACTGTATCTGCATTCTTGGGACTAAAACTATATGAGAAGAAAACTTTGTATTGTTAAATTCAACCCCACTCACACTCCAAAATGGTGAAAACATCTACTTCTGTACACTCTATCTTTTCCATAAAATGTGAAGCTTAATACATTTAAAAAAAAATTCTCAGTGCACAAAGGAAAAAGATGCTTCACTATTTAAAGTGCATAGGATTTCTCAGTTACATGTCATTCGTAGATCAAGAAAATATGTTTGTATGATGGTAGTATTTTCAAAGTGACAGTATATGTCTGTGGAGGAAATGTGAATCTTATTACTTATTTCAAGATTGCCTAACATCAGCAACACTTCTGTTATTTCATGTCATTGGAATTAAACTTGTTAAGTTGAATAAATGCAAAGATAGCACAAAAATGACTGATCTTTTTCTAAGTTATAACTAATATCTGTGTAGAATGAAAGATCCAGACCATGCAAAGGTCATGTGTTTCTCTTCTCTGCCTCATGACAGGCGATCAATCAGAAACACAGTTAGTCTTGGATTATCCAGTTTTGTAAGATATATGGCAATAATAACTTACAACTTTCTCAGGAATATTCTCATCTTTTTTGAGCTTGAAATTCATTTTCAAGTTAATGCTTCCTACTTTCTGGCCATTCCTGTAAGCATTAAGTCACAAAATGAGCCCTGGCTCTTTGCAGATTTTGCTAGTACCTATCAAGGTGTGGCCTATCAGTATTTTGATTTGTTTTCTGTACTCAACATTATCTCAAGAACCCACACAAAAAGGGAGAAAATATCTCATTTTTTGATAAAAAGAGGAGGGAACTTCTTCAGGATAGAATATGACCAGAGGTGCAGGGCAATATTTGTCTTCTTTAGAGCCAGTTCCTAAAGAGGTCTGCTGTTCACACACAGTGATCTCTCTTTGCTGTTTTATGCTGAGTTGATTGTTCATTCTTTTGAGACTGTGCTAAATGTATCCAATCTACATTAGACGGATTTGCTGAAATTGCTTTCAAGAAGCAGAGTAAAATGAGAGAAGATTATTTACCCAGCCTAAGCACACAAAATGAGTACAATCATAGTAACAGAGACCACACAAACCATTAGTCATCCTCCTCCTGCCATCTCTGATGCTGCCTGGGTCCCTACAGCATTACTGTATTTTGGAGTGCTTTGGTCCAGGGTATTTCTTAACAGGTCATATGATGACTTCTTCCAGAGTTTTTGAAAAACTATTTCATAGTGTAATGGTTCTCTCTATTAAAAATTTTTTAATTCAGCTTGATTCTTTCATGACTCTAATTTATCTTATTGCTAACTCCTTATCATTTACTCCTCTGGGCTATTCCATCCTCTTGTATGACTTGAGATCCTCATCCAACATTTATACTGGTCATGTAAAATACATAATAACACAAGAAAACACGTGGGTGCCAGTTTTATATCCACATATTGCTTTAATAGTATATGTTTTAGGACATTTATGTGTTTGTGTGTGGTTATATGTCCTAGTAATTTATCTGGTTAATGTAAGAAATGGGAAATTGTCTTCCTTGACATTAGTGGCCTATGTGAATATCCAGAAGATCCTTTCTATGTAATGTTCTGGGTGGCTGCACATTTATGAGATATTTTTATTGCAAATTTGTTGTCAATAGAGCCCTGTCACCACCCACACTACAAGGAACTTTTGTGACATGCTGGTCTGATGATCCAATGAGTCCCAAAAGCTTTTGTCATGTAAATCCCACTGCTGACATAAAAGTGATTTCCTTAATTAATAGAATGTGCTAAGAATGTAAAAGTGTAAGTAAGTTAGCTGTGTGTTTACACAGAGCAGTG
Organism: Mus minutoides; assembly: GCA_902729485.2. Classification (NCBI taxonomy): domain Eukaryota; kingdom Metazoa; phylum Chordata; class Mammalia; order Rodentia; family Muridae; genus Mus; species Mus minutoides. Next base: position 84,888 of record LR750565.1, read on the forward strand.
GTTTTGTGAGAGTTTTCAGTGGTCACTTCATACTGATACAAACTGAAAAAGCCAGAATTAAGAACACATTATTCAGTGTTCTGTATCATGAAAAGTAAGCTCCCATCATGCATATACCAACACAAAATATATTTAGGCTTATATGGAAGAACCATATGTGAAGGTTACTTTCAAAATAAAAAGGCTGAAATAACCACAAGATGGAAAAAACATGATTTTATTTTGCTCCCTTAAAATCTGGCTGCAACACATCCATGTGTAGGCTTCTTTAAGATTCTTTAGCAAATATCTTGGTAGCCTCAGTCTCCCACTCAATTGTTCCTCCCTATGCCAGGCATTGAAATGCAAGCATTTACTAGACAGTGGAGGAGCAAACAACTAGGAACTACCTTTCAAGGTACACTTGGCAAGAGCCAACAGCAGAGTTCTCAGCTGTCTTTATACCTTGTTGGGCATTAGACTATACAGAGAGACATCTGTGTGGATTTAGGAAACTAAAGGGAGGGGAACCATTATAAAACGAGCTCTGTATGGGAATTGAGTTGGGCTGCATGGAGCAAACAAATGTTAAGTCAGTCTTCTCCCGTCTGAGGTCCTAAAGTGTTTTTATAGTGCCATTCATCACACAGTGCTGAGTACCATCAGAATGATTTTCCTTAGAAACAAAGGGAAAATCAATTTTCTTGGTAGAGGAAAAGTAGGCCATTAATATATTTGCGATTTCACCGTGGAACCAGAGAAGCATTCTAAGAAGTGATGCTCTACATAGACTCTCTCTCGTCAGATCAACAGTCCTGCTTCAGAAGCACACACAGATCCACTTAGAAAATATCCATATAAAGTCTATACAAAGTCTACACCAAGATATCATGTTTCAGAACAAAGCCACATATGTAGATGATACTTCCACAGAAAGCATAAGAGGTCCTCGGGTTTAGTTTGTCAGAGTGCACTTTTATTTTCTTGTCAGAGTGCACTGTTCTTTCTACCAAAAATCACTTGGACGACCATAGACATTAACCAAACATATAGCAATTTTCAAAATCTAGTTGTGCAGTTTTCAAAAACTTACGGCCAATACATACAGCATAGAAATTCTAAGACCATAACAATTTCGAGATCACTGATGAGTTTTACAGGATGTGGAGTCATTTTTGTTGAAGCTCTCTTAGGCAAAAGAATACAACCAGAAAAGTCAGCTCTTAGCAAAACAACTAGTGGGAAGATATTTATTAGCTCATGAACAAAATAAGATTTGGGGTATATAGTGAGGACACAGAGTGACAAGATATACCCATAAACTTTGCAAGCATATGTAAAGTTAAAACTATTCAAAAAATTAAATTTGTAATTCTCAATTAGAAAAGAATACAGAGCTAAGAAGATAATTGGTCCATAAAATCACTTGCTGCTTAAGAAGGCGGACCTGAGATCCACTCCCAGTACTCACATAACAGCCAGACATGAGAGCATGCACTTGAAATCCCAAGCTGAGAAGGAGGAGGTAGAATGATCCCTTGCACTTTCTGACCAGCCAGTGTTAGCAACTAAGTGTTCAGTGATAGCCTGTTTCCAAAAAAATAAGGCTGAAAAAAACTTAAGGAAGTACAGACAGAGATCTCTTGCCTTTATGCATGTATGCAGTACACACACACAAAAATTCACACCAGCACATACATGTGCACACATAGTCACAATCACACATGCATACAAGCATACAGAGAAAAATAAAAAGTAAAAAGGAGTTATCAAAATTATCATGCAAGCTAAAAACTGGCCTCCTTTATTTAACATGTTCGTTTGGATATAAGACATGCCTGTGCACAGACATTCTTTGTCTCTCTGTCTCTGTCTCTGTCTCTCTCTCATACACATACACAGACACACAAACACACATGCACACACACATGCTCTATAGAAGTACTATGTTAGATTCTGTAGAAAGACAAAACTACTGATATGTCCTAATAGTAGATCATTATTGACCAGTTGTCCTGTGGTAATAACTCTACTATAACATGGCCAGGACCATCTGCTTTATTGTTACAAGAATTCAATGAGTCAGCAGCACACTTGTGAGCCCATTTGACAGAAGAAGTGATGATCCAGTCACTTGCCCAAGAGCAACTACTAAACAAAAATCAAAACTTATTTCTAACTCCAAGGTAAACTTTGTCAATTATAGTGAAAACTCTATAGCCACTCAGTTTAATGTTCTCGTTCCATGTTTGCTTTCATTCAACGAATCATTCTTGAGATTCAAATGAAGAAGGGCATATTTCCCAAGAACAAAAAATGAAGAGCAATAAGTGGAACCCAGAAACGGTCCTATAGGCCATGACATCATCTACCCCTAAACAGAACCCTTCCTAAAAACAAGGAAATGTGGTGGAAGAAATAGTCTGAAACATTATTTATAATTACATATATCTAAAGAAAATCAGAGAATAAGAACATTGTAGAAAGATGATAGATGTGTTAACAACCTGAGAAATAAATAGAAGCTCTGAAAATGTGAAAGAAATAAATTTTCTGGAGCTGATTTCAAAGAATATCACAATCTCTCAAAAGTAAATACAGTTACAAGAATACAGACTCTGAAGGAACTGCCTTTTTGCTTAGTAAGTCTAAATGTTCCTGTGTCCCTTCTCTTACAATCTATTTCTCACTAGGTAAACAAGCTGAAAAGGTGTTCTGTAGACTAGTGAAACTTTGAAATGTCTCTGCCCAGCTGGAATAGTAACTTCATCTTTATGTAGTCTCAGTATTTTTATCCACTGGAGCATTTGTCCATAATATATCCAGCAGCCTGCAACTAAAAAGGCATAGAGATTCTCACTTTTAAACACACTAAGAATAAGAGAAATACTGTGGCCTGCTCAGTCTGTAAGACTGCCATATAAAAGCTCCCATCTCAGATTCTGTGACCTGGATGCTTGCTCATAAACAAGTTGTCTTGTTTGCATAAGCTTATACTTATTGTCACAGTGCTCAAGACCCGAAGTATGAGATGAGTTTATTCAAAGATCTTTCTCCAAATGTGAATTGTGTTACAATATTTTTGTAAACTTGAAAGAATAGAAATCCCAGATCTGTCCCTCCATCTGGTGGAAGCTGTTTCCTTCGATTGTTAATAATACAGAGCAGATAGATTATTAGCAATATTTTCTATTTTACTTAGCAGTTTCAATACACCATGTGTTAGTGAATACAACATAGTAGAAACTGCTTTCAAAATAATATGCCAAAATACATGCCAATTTGAGGGATGGCAGTACAAGGTCAGAAACAGTTGGAATTTGTGTCTGCCTCAAGGAGAAAATGAGATCTGAGGAATATAATTAACTGTTTCTATTTTCAAACATCTTAATTTTTTTTTTCTGAAAAAGCAAAGACCCTCCATTTGCTGATTCCTTAATTCCAGTGATTTCTGTCAAGCCCAGGTACAGTGATGGGCACCCCATACCTCACTTCAACACTGACAAAAAGTCATAATGTGAGACTCAGACACATTTATCTAATGACCAAGGCCTGTCCTTTGGGAAAATATATTTGAGAAATATTTCTAGCCCTACTTTTTCAAACCATCTCCTCTGACATCCGCCTTGGTTCATGAAACTCTCAGAATTCAGAATTTACTAATTTGAGATGAGGTAGACCATCACTTGAACAAATGAATCCTCTTGGAGAAAAAGATTAAGTGACATACAGCACTCCCCCTCCCCCTGTTTCTTCTAAAATCTTAATTTATGACCTTGCTGTGTGGTGTGGAGAGAAAACCGTGGTCACCTCAGATGGAAGACGTTGGAATGTTTCAGGAAGAGGAGAGAGAATGCCAGCCCCAGCTTCTGTCTGTTACGTAAACAATCACCTCTGACACGCACAGCACTTAGCCAAGAAAGTCCCACAAAAGCCAACATCAGAATCTCTTTAAAATGAAGACTATTGGCTAGACTTAGCCTAGAGTCGTGAGAACAAATGCCATTGGAACTAGAAGTAAAGAAGCTACATATTGACTAAGCTTCAGATAATTCACAAGAAAAATGCAAGTTTGGGAAACATTCTTCAACTACACTGCTCAGGAGACTATAACAAAATACTATAGTGGCAAACAATTCTGGACATTAAGGTATCCAAAGTCAAGTTAGCAGCAAATTTGGTGTATACCTTCTTTTCAATAGAAGGCATTTTGCTGTGTCCACACACGAGATGGTAAGAGAGAGAACTCCATCACCTGTGCTTACTAGGACACTTGTCCTGTCAACAGGAAATCTGGTATAGTATAGACTTCATCCAAATCTAGCTCCCAAGGACTTCATCTGTAGATACTAATATGTTTGAGGTACTCAAATAATCAGTACAAATCGATTTAGCATGTAATGATGGTCCTACAGAGAACATTCTGTAAACTGCTTGTACCAAATTATTTACCATATCCTTCCACTATAATTGGATTAACCAGTTGTCTGAACTCCACAAGCTGAGTATTAATTAATTAACCTTAACTAATAAAGCAGTTTCTATGAGCAGGCTGACTTTCTAGAAATCTACTTTCATTGCAAAGGCATTTATTCTGTTACCTGTACTAAATTCCTATAAAATAAATAAACACTTACAAGGTATAATCTTTTTATAGCCTTCAGATTAGAAAACCTCTCTCTTTATTTGCTTTGCATTTTTCTATAATATTGAGTGAATTTTTTTTAAAAAGCTGCTGACACTTTAAATAAATTAATTAGCAAAAACATCATTTCTGTTTTTTGAAGATCAGAAACCTGATTTGTTTATATCCTCTTCAAACTGAAATTGTCTTTATTGCTATATTTTTATAATCTAAAGGGCATGAGAAAGCATTCTTCTGTCTCAATTCTCTACTCCCCTCCAGATTTGCAGGGCAACAGGAGTCGGGTGAACTCCATTTGGCAACTTCCATTTTCCACGCAGCTTCTACTGTGTTCAAGTGAATGGTTGCTTAGCTGAGGTTGGCAGACCTCACAAAGATAGTTTCCTAAGCAGGGCTCAGAATCACATGGGAAAAACACTGAAGAGAGAATGGTGGATGGGTAGCAGAGGGTGGGCAGCGTGGGGGGGTGGTGGAGGGGCTCAGTGTGGGCCTCCAGGTTCTGCTCCCAGGAAGTCTTCCCAACTTTGCCTTCACTCAAATTCACAAAAGGAAGGGAAGTAAATCCCAGAACCCCATGCTTTCAGATATTTTTAAAGTCCAAGAATCTCAGATATCACAGTGTTTACCTGTAAAAAGTCACACTGAAGCTCCTGCAGAGCCTGACTTTTTTGACCTTTTTGTTAGTTACAGAGCCACTTGGTGGAGGTGATTCTACAGGAATTTCTCTACACATCAGGCTTTATGTATCTAAAGCCAAAAGCTATCAATACCCCAAACCATTTCTTTTCCTCATAGTTTCAGATTCCAAGGCTACACCTGCCTGTGAGCCTATGGGGACCATTTTCATTCAGATCAACACATTTAGTGATACAGAATTCCTGCCTAGTATATGTAAGGCACCCGGTTCAGTCCTCTGAAGCACTGTCCCATGGGAAAATCTTGGTAAATAATTGGCTTTCCCATTCCATTCCTCAGCTTTCAAAGAACTCAATGGAAACTCATCACTTAAATATAACTTCCTAGGCATCTTTTTCAACACCAACATCTGCTTTTCCTATTCACCCAAGATAGCTCCTGTTTATCAGTGTCTTTTGATGTGTTTTCTTCCTCCTTTCTGCAAACCTATAGTTAAATCTAATTTCACAATCATCAAAGTCTATGATATTTTCATCTGTCTTATAAAAGTTTTATCTAAAGCATTTATGCAGTCTTGTGTAGGCCTGAATAGTAACTTATGTTTTGGCTGGCACAGAATATAGGTAGAATAATAAGTTTATTTTTTATTCTTACTCCTTATTTAAGGTTTATTCAATAAAATATGCTTGTGCATAAAAATAATGAGAAACTGTAGCTACTAAACAGTCTTCATTTAAAAAACATGGTATGCTTAGACCAATATGACGATTGAAACTTTGAACACTACAGGTGTATTTTATCACAACAGCAGGAGCTTTCATGTTTTGCATTAACATCTGGAACAGAAAGCTTTTGTGTTCCCAGGGATTATGATCAATGTTTCTTTGTTGCTGTTACTGACTCCAGTTCTAACTTCTGCAAAGTTAAGAATGGACGGTAGTGCCGGGCGTGGTGGCACACGCCTTTAATCCCAGCACTTGGGAGGCAGAGGCAGGCAGATTTCTGAGTTCGAGGCCAGCCTGGTCTAGAAAGTAAGTTCCAGGACAGCCAGAGCTACACAGAGAAACCCTGTCTCGAAAAAAAAAAAAAAAAAAAAGAATGGAAGGTAATATGGGAAGGTGAGTATGGGAAGAAGTTCTTACCTGGCAGTCTTTCCAAATCCTATGACCCTAGATTGTTAAGATAAAGTCTCAGGGTATGTGTGAACACACATTCATAATGGGGATTCCTTCTCACTGCTGAAGATTCAGCACCTGAGTCCCCCAGGCACCATTTTCTTTGGTCTAAGCACAGCTCCTCAGCTCTTTCTCCTTCAGTGGTCAAGATCACATGGTTCCCACTCTTGGTGCCCTATTATTCATCCAGGTCTTGCTTATAGGCTGAGTTCCTTTCACTTGCGTTCAATCCACAGAAAATACCCACATACTATTTCTGTAAAACTTTTAAGCTTGAGGACCTAGCCCATGTATTAACATCTCTTTCTTCCCGATCCTCTGCTATAGCAGTTATGTAGCTGGTGCTTCATATGTCCTCTGTATTGCCCAGACTGGAGAGAGCATTATCCTGTGTTCTTTCATCCTCAGAAGCACTTCCTAATGTTGCCTTCTGTAGGACACAATGTGAAACATTACATTTACTTCCTTAGATATTTACTGTTTTCTACTTTGCAGTGAGGAGATACTAGTTTTGCAACAAATGCTTGTTGACCATATGCATTTAGTGCTACATACTAAAGTAAAAATAGTACATGCATTATTACAAAAACACATCATAGCAATTCTTACTATTAACACTTATGTGGTATACAGATCATGGGGTTCACTGTGATAGTCTCCCACTTCATTCATTATGCAACAAGGGTATGCATCTATTTTTCTTTTTCACAGGACTCAACACCCTCTACTCTGCCCTAAAACTCCTTTTTAATTTCTTTAAGAAAATAACAAATGGGGCTAGATAGATGAGTCACCAGTTAAGATCAATTGTTGCTTTTGCACTGGACCAGAGTTTGGTTCTCAGCACCCACATGGTGGCTTACAACCATCCATAACTTTGGTTCCAGGTGATTTGATGCCCTCTTCTGACCTCTAAGTGACTAGGTACACATATACATAAAAGCAAGAAAACTCTCATACATATAAAATTAAAAAAAACTTTTAAAAATTTAATACAAAATTATAACTGTTTATAACTTTTAAAGACATTGTACATGGAGATTGCTCTGACGAAGCTTGTACAAATCAGAGACAGGAAACTTAAGATGGGTTTATCTTCCTGATCAGAAAGATCTACAAGAAGGCAGATCGAGCTTGTATCCTTTCTATAAGTAAATCTATAATAATAAATGGAACATACTGCAATATTTAATAAATATTTCATGAGTGAATAAATTCTATTTTAATTTTTAAATTTAATCAGTATGCACATTCCATAATAAAATATTAATGTGTGTTCTGCCCTTCGTATGTTGTACTTTAAAAATAAGAATTGTTACATTTTTTATTTCAATCCACAAATTATACTATTTTCCTAAAGGCATTTTGAATCTCAAACAAAATAACTTCATATGAATATTTTAAAATGTCATGAAAGAGTGACATCAATCCAAGGAAGGAAATCTTTAAGTGTCTGCTACTTTCAAGGCATTAGGTCAGAGAAAAGAATACATCTGTACGTCCAACAAACATTAAATCTCACAGGGTAAGAGCAACATATGCAAATGTAACCATGATGATAGAAAAGTTTAGGATCTAAGCTATGAGGAAAAAAAGATCATGATACTTCTTGGTAACATCATAGAAATTTTGCTTGTATATATCGAATCCTGAAAACTTGTTCAGATCTTAAAGAAGGATCTACTCTGAGCCTAAGGAAAGGTGGCCAAAGCCAGGGATTTCCTTGTATGATTTTATTTCTGTTAAGGGATAGAGCATGGGAAAGGTCAGTGTAGATGGTAAAACTGTCACAGGAAATGGAATAATGGGTACGATCTCTTCTGTAGGCAGAGAGAACCCTCTAAAGTCACTTGAGCAACAAAATCTGAAAGCACACTATGAAGATAAATATGAGGAAAGAAAGGTTTGGGAGGCAGGGAGATGAGCTGGCAGTTATGGCAACACTCCAGGTGAGAGGTAATCATGGCCCAAACTAGGGCAGTGGCAATGGGAATAGGAAGTATGAAATGAATCTAATAGACACAAAGATGAATAGTGCCTTGTAGGTAGGAATTAGCTGTTGGGTGAGAAACGCCAGCCAAAACAATTAAGCTAATCATGTTCCTTTTCAACAAGAGAAAAGAGCATGCTATATCAAGTCCCTTGCTTAATAAAGGAAAAGGGAAGGTGTTTTTAAAAGACCATCCTTCAAAAACTGTCAAAAAAAAAAAAAAAGTCGCATGTAAGATGAAGGCCAACAGCAGCTGCATACAGGTATAATGTCAGCACTTAAACTCAGAGGTAGAATTGTAAATTTGGAGCTAGCCTGAGATACATGGGAGACCCTGTCTCACAAAGCAGGACAGACATAACCATGTAAATCTTCTACAAACAAGACAGATGAATAAAACCAACATGTTCTGTAAATCTATGACTTGATAAAATTTATCCAGAGACAGTCATCATTGTCTTTCCTTGGGGCTTGAAAAAAAAAAAAAAAGCCACTTATGGGGCATATGAGAATGTTATCACCAGCTATCGGCTGTGGCAAAAAAAAAAAAAAAAGTAAACAAAAGAAAGAAGATGCTCCTAAAAATACAAGTCCAGATATGCTTAAGACTCTCCAAAGAGTTTTCATTGCTCTTGAGACTGTCACATTATGCACCTGCGTGTCTTGATGTTGATGTCTGGTCCTTTAGCCGTCACCCCTCTTGTTTCATTCCAACCACAGCAACTGGCACTATCCTCCTTCTCCATCAGCCTCCTGATGGTATCGTAACCTCCCAGTATACTGACTCATGCCTGTCCCTGCTTGAGGCCCTCTTAAGTTCAGTACCCATTCTGACCTCCTAAGCTTAGTTCTTCCTGGCTTGCACACTTCGATCTCTCTGCATCACTTTCTCCACGTTTGACCATAATTGTTTATCACGCCACTGTAGATGTAGCTGCTTAATCACAGCTGCATATCTATTACCCAGAAGAGGATGTACTACATAGCAGAAGATCAATACATATTTACTGAATAAACAGAGTAATGGTTAATTAAATCATTCTGGGGCTCATTTTACTCAACTTTAAAATTGTGCTATTGAACTTTCATATTTCTTTTAGTCAAACAATTCCTATTAGTAAACTTTGTCAGTAGAAGAAGATAGAAGATAGCATCCCAGGTCTGAATCAGTAGCCATTATACAGGGGAAAAAAAAAGGGATTGCTAGATATAAATATAAAATTTAATTGTGATCCAACGATTCAGGTAACTAATAACAGTCAGAGACGTTTCTATAGATTCCGAGTGCAGCTCTGCAGACATTCTATCTGTCCACTTCACTGCAACACTGAGGTATGAAGAATGAGAGACAAAGAAAAGCAAGCATAAAAACTGAGAAGCTGAGTAAACGTTCCAAAAAAAATCGCCTGATTCCAGGCAAATTTCCTCCTCCTTAGATTTTTTCCTCCCCTTAGGACAAAAGTACATTCCATATATTTTCATAGAAATGGATTCTTAAATCACATTTCATGACACCAATTTTTACCAATGGCAACAAATAACACCCCAAGGTGTTCCACTTAGTGCCAACTCTGTCTTGATAGTTCTCCAAGTGCAATGACTGCTTTCACATACATATTTTATACAGTGTTCTTAGAACCATGAGAAAGATAGTATAAACAATAACTTTCATCAAGTCCTTAAAGTATGTGTGTTTCTAGGCACTCCGTTTTATTTTAACTATACAGACAGACTTAATTCTCTTAATTAGTCCCACTGATGTTGATGTTATCAGTATGTGCATTTTATAGAAGCAGAAACTAAAGCACACTTTAATAGAGACCTACCACTTGGAGCCAGAGCTTTGGAATTAGACCATCCCTTATATGAAGGTGTCTAGATGTAAAATAGCTAAAGAGTTAGAATAATGATCTTATCTGTGATTGACAATGAAGAATAACTAAAAACCTACTGTTCTTATAAGCCTAAAGAATTAGTTAATTGATCAGTGTGCTAGTGTTATTGAGAACATATTTAACTGTTTTTAATTTGATATCAAAAGTCCTCTCATTTCAGTAGCTTGGGAGTTAGGTAACCTAAACAAACAATTTTTAATGCCTTATTTCTCTATCTTTACTTATGATTTTTTTTGAGTTCCACCTGTATGAAAATAACGTTCATTTGCTTGTTTGTTTGCTTATTTGTTTGTTTATTTGTTTGTTCGTTTGTTATAAAACAGTTTCTTATTCCAAAAAAAAAAATGCCTTCTATATTTTCCTGGGGAAAAATGAAAGAATGTAAAACAATTAAAAATTTATTTCCATATTAGGTAGGGGAAAAGAAAAGTAAAATTGATGCACAGAGGAAGTATTGGCAAGAAAAGGAACCTTCCTGCTTTGGTCACTAGCCTGTCCATCTGTCCCAACAGGTATATTTACATGTAGCTAAACCTGAATTGATTTATTAAACTGAGTTTACAAGTCAAAAAGAAAGAGGATGTAATTACAGGAATACAAATCAGGAGAGGCAACTTTGAAAGAATAGTAATTCCTCTCCTTGAAACTGACCATAAGTCCCTAAGAGGAGAACAGAAAAGCTTAAAACAGCACTTTCTCTCCATTCAGAAGTGATCATGAATTAATTGCGTAGTTTAGCTGAACTTTGCTTTTCTGAGTATCCAAGTAGAAGATTTTTCACAGAGTGAGTATTTTTGCTTATTTGTAATATATACCCAGTATCTAGAGATAGTGCTTGACATGACATGTGCTCACTGGAAAGCCACAATTCCCAAAACAAACAGGGAAAAGAAACTAAGTAATCTTCCAACAAAAGAGAGAGAGAGAGGGAGAGAGGGAGAGAGGGAGAGAGGGAGAGAGGGAGAGAGAGATGAAGAGAGAAGGAAAGAAAGAGAGGAGGTAGAATGTTTGGGAGACTTTATGGTGGTAATTTGGTTTTAAACAGTCTCAACAATCCTTATTGACTTCAAAGGCTTAATGATAGTCATAACTCGCTCATCAAGGAAAGCATACAAGTCTGTGGCACGTATGCCTTCATTGGTTTGCTTATACAAGCACTTAGTATGAATTGTATCCCTATCTAAGAATTAACTGGGCTGTGCAGCTACAGCAAAGGGTAAATGTAAGCATTTGCTGGTAAATTTCAATACTGCTACTACTTATTTTTAATAGTAAAAGCATAGACTCCTGACTTAACCAAACAAGGCTATGCCATGTGTGGGCATGCCATTTTGTTCTACTTCTTTCTATTGTTCTCCAATCCCACAGGGATAAACTGAGTTTATATGTCAAGCTAGGCACTGTTGTAAACAGTTATGATAGAATGACAAAAGACAGCAGCAACAAAATCCCTTCCATCAGAGGCCTCTGTTGCCAATTTTAAAACTATTCATTCTCAGATTAGAAAAGAAGTGTAAATTCCACTATAGTCCTTTATCTACTATTTCAGAAAAGAGAGAGAGAGAGAGAGAGAGAGAGAGAGAGAGAGAGAGAGAGAGAGAGAGAGACATCTACATAGGAATGGACTTTAGGGTTCCCTGAAATCATAAATGCAGGGAGACCCAAGGGTTCCACATTACTGGCAGATGGTGACCACAAAAGGAGCCCTGGATATAGAGCCATTAATAGCATATTATATGTAAAATCCTTCTGATTAATTTAGTATACTTTGGCACATCTACCTGTTCTTCCAGAAATGTTTGTTCACATCTGTGTGTCAGACTTGTAGTTTGTGTTGGCAATATAAGAATGACCTCAAATAGTTCACAGACTACTTGAGAAAAATTCATAGGAAATATGATATGTCTAGATCTCACCTGGTAATTATAAGCACAATATAATTCATATGATACTCATCAACATCTAGAATCAGAATAATTTTTTTCATGCTCTTTCTTTGAGATTAGAAAAATGTATTGTTCTGAAAATAAGGTATTTGAATTGACCTTTAAAAAATTGTATACAAATGCTAATACTGGAAAACATGAAAGGTATCTACCAAAATTTTCATAGTAAAAAATAATTTCCTTGTCAATGTTTTTCTGAAAATTAAAGGATATATTTGTAATGACATCAAAAACATGAACCAATTAGTAAGTCAAGTAAAGTTAGAAATCACCATTAGCTAGTAAACTCATTTACTATTATAATTCTTGCATAAAGTGTAATAAGCCAGCAGAGAGGAGCCAGTATAAAGAACTATAGCTAATATGATCAATAAATATGAAGAAAAATGTATTTGTTATTTATCAATAACCTTTAATTAGCAATCTCAAATTGAATGATAGGCCACTAATTGTGTAGTAGCAGACTACTTTATGAACAAGTTAACTTGGTGTAGAAATATAAACAAGGAAATATAAAGAACCTGAGACCAAACCTCATATAAATTTTAAAAGAAGACATATGTTTTAATCTTAATGTACTATGTGTTTCACAATGCCACTCACACCGAAGATGGTAATAAATACAATGAGGTATTACACTTGCCAGGCACTCATTAAACATTAATATCTAGTAGTCACTAACTAGACAAGCCTAAATTGATAAGTATCATGTAAACAAAGAAAAGAACATTTCCATAAGAAAATGGTAGTTAATGGTGTGTTAATAGAGTTAATGGCTTAATAAGGTTAATACATGAGAATTTTGATGGGATCAGGTGTTTGCAAAAGTCACTGGTAGTTACACAGGGTAGAATGTTAGAAAACTAACTGGAAGGCTGATGAGAAGGTTGGAGTTCAAGAATCAGGGACAACTGTTCCTCCTTTGAGTAATTTTTCAAAGGTTGGCAAATAAATGCACTATCTAGAGGGAAATGCAGATCAAAGGAAAGTCCATAAATATCTCTAAAATTTGACTGAATTATATGTGATATGGTTCCCTGAAGATGAGATTGAACAAATAATACTGGGACCACATGAAAAGTTAAGGTAAAAATCAAAAGATTTTTATAAGAAGTTGTTTATAGTGTCTTAGCTTTAGAACAATGGTAAGCTATATAACACTCTGACTGTGTAAAGCTTTTTGCCTAGAGGAAAAGATAGTGATTCATCAAGTATCTCAAAGAACATACAGTTACAAGTGTAAAACATGTCAAAAGAGAGAGAAAGATATGTAATACTAGGGGAGTTTAATGCCACAGAAAATGGGCTTCCATTAAAAAAAAAATGATAACTGCAGACTTGGGAGGGGTCATACTCAGTAAACTGCTTGCTTGATAGCCATAAGCATCTGTGTTCAAGTCCCTAGTACCGGCTTAAAAAGCTGGACACATAAGTTCACATCTGTAGTTCCTGAGATTTGATAGCAAAGCAGAGCCCTGAAGCTCATGGACCAGCCATCTAGCTGAATTAGTGGGCTCCTGCTTCCGTGAGAGATACTGATTCATAATAAAGTGGAAGACAAGTAGGAAAGGCATGAGATGTTAACTTCTGGCCTCTATCCACACACAGGCATGCATGTGTATTACACAACACACACACACACACACACACACACACACACACACACACACACATTACAACTAAATACATAAGAATTAACTTCACCTAAAGGGGAAGAAATCAAGTTCTATTCAAAAAAGGGATAGACAGGATTGTAGATCATATACCTTGTGAAAGGAGAAGAGACTGGACCAGAAGAGTGGACAGCAATGTATGTGCTTTATACTAAAAGCAATAAGATTATCATTTAAGTGTCTGGAAAAGGAAGAGGATTATTCATTCATTTATTTAAAATAATGATGCAATATTCATAAGAATGTAGAAAATGAAGTGGGTTTAGGAATCAGAATAGATACAAATGGATTTTAAGTGATTGTACAGAGTACAGAAAATCATATGTAGGGAAGAGTTGGCAAGTGGATGGTTTCATGAAAAAGTTTTGTAATCAAAAGAAGAAAGGTATTGGTGTGTCGAGTATGGGGTAGTACATGTTATCTTGACTCTTGCAGAGTTGTTTATGACCTAAAACCCTCTTTTTAAAAAAGGACTCAAAATCACTTATGAATTAGAAGTGCAGATCAGATTCTAAACATTGCTTATCTCAATTGTTTTTGACACTCTAAAAAGAAACAAGTCATTGTTGATGAATATCCATTGTATCCTAGGGATTTGGGAACAAAGAGTTTATTCAAAAGCTATGTGAGGCTCATCGAAAAGAAATGACAAAATCCTCTCTACCCAGTACAGCATGCACAACTCTGGTGTAAACAGATGAAGGTTACATTTGGCTGAGAAGCCCATAGGAGGTGATTCACCAATACAACTACAAGATTCAAATACATACTCATCTTCTCTTAACATACTGTGCTAGTAAACCAAAGCCATGCATCGCATCAATTTCAATCTGACTTTAACCTTCTATAACAGAGGAGCAGTAACAGCATGTGCTTGGGAAAGTCTAGGTACCTTCATTTATACAACAGCAAGCAATTTCACTACAAATTTGAAGTGTTCTTGCTTCTTTTGATTCAGTTGTCTAGGATGAAAGGCTAAAACTAATTTAAGTTTTAGAACATGAAAGTTTTACTTCAGGCATTACTATTGATTGTGGTAACTGTGAAAGTATGCTTAGAAGAAGACATTTTTCATTAGTCAAACTTTACCTAATATATGAGGAAATATATTGTGCTTTACTTCTATTTTCTTCTACTATTGCCAAACAATGCATTTGAGAAACATGATGAAGTAGGTGAATACCATACTTAGCACTAGAAAAACATGTTATGAATAGCAACCTCTTATAAGGTAGAGCATCCTAGAAGATGTAAAAGATTTCTCGAGTCTTCCTCACAATTTTGTTCAGGTCATAGAAAGTAACAACTATAAAAGTGCCCAGTAGGGCTTGGCACTTAGTAGGTCTTCATTAAATCTTAACTGTAACCTACTAAGGCTAAAAAGAATCTCCACATATAGTGTTCATGGCTATATTTGCCTATGTGCTAATCACAACAATATCTTCCAATCAGCCATATCAATTTATCCCTCTTTTTACTATCTATATGGATGTTAATTAAATGTCTCTGCACTCAATGCTTTCTATTTATCCTTACAGAATTTCAGACTTTACTGTGAATTGTATACTCTTCTCTGTATATCATCTCATGTATTTTTCTGCTTGTGAAAACTACATGTGTGATCTGAAAATTATGGAAATGAGAATTTCATATTAATTATTTCTTGGCATGAGAAAGCAAAACAATGCAGAGACTTCTGGGTGTCTTCATACTGAATTGCTGTAACTTTAATAACTTCTGCACTGCAGAGATTACAAAACTGATGTATATTTTTAAATGTTAACTCAAAGTGTCAGACGTTTGCTTATATTCGGCAAAATCTTAGGAACAAATTTTAGGTCTACACAGTAATGTGGGCTGGTAGACATATTTTCTGTCATTCACATTTTATGAATACTCTTACCCTCTAATCATTTTAATCTACATTATATTGTAATCTTAGCTTTCTTGGAGTCTTGAATTTAGAAATAAGAACTTGATGTTAATGTTAATTACAGGAACAAGTTGAAATGTATTTTAACAAAAGGATGAGATACTGAAAGTCAAATAATCCCTGAGAGGTTTTTCAGCTTTACTTGATATGCAGAAGGAGCTAGGGTGAAATTTGGGGACTTAATAACCCATTTCTTAGAGAAAGAAAAGAATCTTGCTTCTCACACCACAAAAAAATCTGATCTGATTAGGTTCTTTTTTCTCTAGGAGATGCTTTGGCCCTTGAGGTAAATGAAAAGTATTTCAAGAGATCATTTTGCCTTCTACAGCCAAAATATGACTTTGCAAAGCCCCATCTCTGTCAGCCTTATTGTGCTTAACCCTACAAAAACTAAAAATCTTAATAGTCCTAATATGTTCAATTACAGATGTTTGTGGATTATCTTTAAAGTCATCTAATGTTTGTTAAATAAAAGACTTTTCATTAAGAAATGGACACCCCTTTCCAGAAGTCACCTGGACCAGAGTTGCATCTTTGAAACCAGATGCTGTTTTTATTTTCATTCACATGCTACAGTTAGCTCTTCAAGTTCTAAAATCTCTTTTCTCTCCAAGTCAACTGTGCTGTTCAAACCAGTTGTCCTTTTCATGAATAAGAAAAAAAATTGACTTGTTTACAAAAGAGATCATACTCAAAAGGTAGGCTGAGAAACTGCTGTGCTAAATGTTTATTTTATCAGGTAGATTGGAAGGCTGATTGGGGGATCCAGGCCCAGCTGAGCACCCTTATGCCCATTTCTACCTTTTCCTGGCAAGTTCTTCAGTTAGTGAATTTCTTGCCAAAATCCACATCAGATATTTTGTTGTATAACTTAAGTACCCAGAATAAATCTTTGACGCTAAGGTTGTCATAGGAGACTATGAAATAATATGAGTGGGAACATTTATATAAAGCATATTTCTTTCCGGAAGTTTGATCTCATTTTCAAGCTCAGTGCCTCTAACAGGAAGAAGGCAGCAGGAAGCAACTTATCAAATCAAAGGCTTGTAGATCATCTCTATTGAAAATGTCAAAATCTCTCAAAATTATTTTGTAAAATGAATGATGTTCCACCTATGCCATGGAACTAACAGAGCCGTGCTCTCACATCTGACCTAAATAGTAGATCTGCCTGACTGCCCCAGATTGTTACAGAATTAAGGGCAAAAAAATAGTGGATGATTCAACTAGGTGCCTGCAGCACAGTAAGGGGGAATACCTGTGGCTTAACATAGGCAATATTGCATGTTTATTGTTTTGCCCTTTTTTTNGAGGAGAGGAGAGGAGAGGAGAGGAGAGGAGAGGAGAGGAGAGGAGAGGAGAGGAGAGGAGAGGAGAAAAGGAGAGAACAAAACAAAACCAGTCTCATGCTTAAGCCTTGGGCCAATAATCTCTCCTGTAATCTAACCACAGCTTTCAGTTTACTCACTCCTACCCTACTTCCAGAAAACTTTTGAGGATTTTCACTGACTTCTCATATGGTTTCTTCTTCAGAGATACCAGTTGGAGCACAGAGACATGCAGCCTGTAAATACCAAGTAGTATTTCTTTCAGGTTGCAAGCTCTAACAAAGACCTCAGTCTCAAAACCCACCCTACTGAACCCAAGTCTGTGAGTCACTTTCACTTGGTCAATAAACAACAGGCTCTTTAAGCAGACACTGGAGGGAGCCAAAATGTCGACTTGAAGGGAAATTGGGGTAGCTAATCAGTGTACTCCCCCACCCCCACTTTTTTGTCCTTGCTTTCTTGTTGTTTTTGTGTTTGTGTCTCATTCATAGCCTCTCTCCCAACTCATCCCCCACCCCATATCCAAGGGGTTGACCCTGTTTGGTAGGAAACTTTTACTGAGTTTATGAGTTTATGAATACAAATTAAAGGCTCTTGCGATTTCTTTATCTTCTCATCTGTTACCTATCTTGTGTGTACTGTGTACTTCAATTTTCATCCTATGGGTAACCTATTGTAATAACCCTGCTTTAGCTAGTCTCCTGAGTTCTCTGTGTTTCCTTGAGATTTCATTAACCGCCACCAACATTAAAAAAAAAAAAAAGGTAATTGAAATATCAAAATATTTTGTAGTTTGTTTTTATTATATAGGCGACCACTTATGAACAAATTTAGGCAATCAATTGGGTTTGTATTGACACGAGAATGTGCACTTCACACACAAGCAGGCTATTAAATAAGTATTAGGGGAATAATTCTTTCATTCATGTTGTCTTTAAAGTTGGATTCAACTGGATTTAAATTAATTCTAAGCACCACCTCCATGGCCCATTGGTTTGGTTTAACACCCTTTGATGGTGTTGTTTGGGCTTTTCTCTCACATGCTAATGAGGCATTCAGTTTAGCTGCCACAACTTCATATAATCCTTGAGCAATTCTCACACTTTCTAATGACCCTTTCTTTAAAAAGCAGGAAAGCTTGGAGAAGGAGAGAAGGAGGAAGAAGAAAAAAAGGAAGAGGACAAGAGTGTGGAGAAAGAGTAGTGCTACTAGATTAGTATAAATTTATCCTAAAAATATGATCAGAAAACAGAAGTGTGTGGCTGACTGCCCTTATGCTGAAAGAGCAACTGTCACTGAGAAATGGATTCATTCATGCACAGGATATCTGTCTACTCAACCAAGAGCAAACTACGTGGCTTCCTTGTCACATAGCTGATCATCAGGAAGTGATTTATAGATCTGAGAGGAAGTCTGTTTCTTGAGAGCCTAACCTTTCCCTTAGATATCCCTTCAACATGACATTTACAAATGACCAAATATTAACATTACATTATGGCTTAGTTACTCATGCCTGTGGAAGAAATCCTGGATTCAACCGAATAAAAACAGAAGAGACAAGATGCCTTCTTATTATCCCAAAAGAGGGAACATTTCTCATTAGAGTCCTCTCAGACTCGCTAGACTTGAGCTATTAATTACTTCTCGAACCAAATCTGATGGCTAATCATCAAATCTAATTTCTCTATTGTTTTCATATTTTGAAATGCTATCCAGCTCGGTAAGTCTGGACACTTGAAAGCATCTTTTAAAACACACTCATTGTCCAGTAGGTTTCCCAGTCCTGTGTGTTTATCTTAATTTTGTTTGTTTAATGTTTTACATAATTTTTTCATTAGCTTTCTCTCATTTTCATGTATTGAACAAACCTAAGTTTTGTTTTCTGTTTTTTTTTTAACTTGGTTTATTGACCCATTTTTTTTTCAACTTTTATTAGATATTTTCTTCATTTACATTTCAAGTGTTATCCAGAAAGTTCCCTATACCCTCCCCCCTCCCGGCCCTGCTCCCCTACCCATCCACTCCCACTTCTTGGCCCTGGTGTTCCCCTGTATTGGGGCATATAAAGTCTGCATGACCAAGGGGCCTCTCTTCCCACTGATGGCAAACTAGGCCATCCTCTTCTATATATGCAGCTAGAGACATGAGCTCAGGGGGTACTAGTTAGTTCATGGATATTCTTCCACCTAGAGGGTTGAAGACCCCTTCAGCTCCTTGGGTACTTTCTCTAGCTCCTTCTTCCTTGGGAATCCTGTGTTCCATCTAATAGCTGACTGTGAGCTTCCACCTCCATGCTTGCCAGGCATTGGTATATTTTCCCCTGAGACAGCTATATCCGGGCCCTTTCAGCACCATCTTGCTGGCATATGCTATAGTGTCTATGTTTGGTGGCTGATTGTGGGATGGATCCCTGGCAGCCACAGTCATTGGGTCCATCCTTTGGAATCAGCTTCACACATGATCTCTTTAACTCTTTCAATGTGTGCTTTGTTCTTAATTCTAGGAAGGGGTGACCTGTCCACATTTTGATCTTCCTTCTTCTTGAGTATCATGTGTTTAGTAAATTGTATCTTGTTGACCCATATTTTTGGTCAAGGACATGCATCTCTTTCACCATAGTCAAATGATTTCATAACTTCAATTGGACAAAGATCTTAGAATAGTCCAGAACTCCACCCTTGCTGCTCTTACCACTACCAACTCCTTCCCAGAGAAATGCTAGCATGCTAGTGTTCCTCTTAACTCCAAATTCATGTTGCCAAATGACTATTAAAGCAATTCCATTAAATGGGCTGTAGTCCCTCAAATTCCTCAGGCTCCTCCATACATACCTTCTATGACTTTCTTGTTTATAACAGAGCCCTTTTATGGCTGGAGAGGAACATCATAAAAGTGGAAATAAGAGACAGGTAAGGAGGGAAACAGCCTCTGAAAGGAAGATGGAGCAGAGTGACTATTCAGAGAGGCTTTCTCCTATAGTAGATCCACAGAGTCATCTTGAAACAATGCCAAGAACAAAGGAAAGGTCTTATTTTAAAAACCTGTTTAGTGGTGTCAGGGTGTTTCACATCGTATGATTTAGTTCCCATAGCATATGTGTCAGGTAGCGTGGAGAAGCCATGTACTATGACAAGAGCTAGGAAGGCATAGCACAAATTGGCTCTTGACCCTCTGTCCCAGAGAGAAGTGAAGGAAGAAATGGACTGATTAATACTGTAGGATCAGGCCTACATATGCAGGTTCGTGATCATCACGCCATCTATCCTGTAATACACTCTTAGAAACCTGGGAAGAATTATGACATGAAGTTAATTATATTCCCAAATGACATCTCAAATGCATTCCTCTTTTCCATTTGTAATTTTATCACCAAATTTATGGTGTATTGTATCAGGGTCCCTGCTTGACCAATTCCCTAAGTCTTTCCCATCCTGTCATTCTAAATACATCGATGAATTAATCCTTTCTAAACACTTTCTTCATTTCATCACTGTTTGAAACGCTCTTAGCCTCAAAAAGACTGAAGCTGTTACTCGAGGGCAGAGTAGTTGCCTACCACTCATGAGGCCCTCAATTAGTTAACCAGAAAATAATAATAGCAATAATAATAATAATAATAATAATAATAATAATAATAATGTAGATTGATATATCTTTTCTGGAATAGATAACTCAAAAAGATTTCAAACTCAGTGTCCAAGACTGAGTTTATACTCCAAGAAGATGTTCCCTCTCAATAGTGGAATGTCTCAACACTATTCCACTGAGATTTCAGGTAAGAAATATAACCATAATAAATCTTGATTCTTTTCCTATTCCACATCTAGCACTTTCAAAATCCAAAGAAATTTAACTCTTACTATGTGAGATATATATATATATATATATATATATATATATATATATATATATATATGTGTGCATATATATTTTTTTCTTCCTTCCTATATTTACCTGCCCTAAATTATACCTTTGTTAGTTCTCACTTAATAAACTGCAATAGTCTCCAAACTTCCTTGTCTGCACTAAAGTTCTGTTCCCTCAAAAGTCAGTATGTTATCTACTGTATAACAAACTGTAGATATTTAGTGCAACAAGAATTTATTATCTCACATAGTACCGGAAGATCAAGTTTCACTGAAGAGTTTTGGCTCCTGCACTCCAGAGATTTTATTCAAGCTGTAGGATGGATGTTAAGTAATGAGATTACTTGAGAGGCACAGATGAGTTGACATGTGGCTGTTGGGGAAAGAAAAAAAAAAAAAAAACCTTCTGTGACCTGTGAAAACAAGAGAAGCAGGAAGCCTCCTCAATTACCTTCATTAGCTAGTCGCAAAAAATTGTCTTCATTGTGTTTATTTTCTTCTTTGTTAGAAGTGTATCACTAAATGTACACCATATCATAGGAAGGAAAATTAGAATCTACTTTATAAACGAGTAAGCATCCTAAAGTTTGCAAATACATTTCTTTTTCTTTTTCTTTTATTTGTTTGTCTATTTATTTATTTATTTATTTATTTATTTATTTATTTGGCATTTCGAGGCATGGTTTCTCTGTATGGCACTGGCTGTCCTGGAACTCACTTTGTAGACCAGGCTGGCCTCAAAATCAGAAATCCACCTGCTTCTGCCTCACGAGTGCTGGGATTAAAGGCTTGTGCCACCACACCCAGCTGCAAATACATTTCTTAAATCAATTACCACAACCAGTACTCTTTCAAATTAAAGAATTTGTAGCTTTCATTTTTTTTTCCAACTTTTATTAGATATTTTCTTCATTTACATTTCAAGTGTTATCCAGAAAGTTCCCTATACCCTGCCCCCTCCCGGCCCTGCTCCCCTACCCATCCACTCCCACATCTTGGCCCTAGTGTTCCCCTGTACTGGGGCATATAAAGTCTGCATGACCAAGGGGCCTCTCTTCCCAATGATGTCCAACTAGGCCATCCTCTTCTATATATGCAGCTAGAGACATGAGCTCAGGGAGTACTAGTTAGTTCATGTTATTCTTCACCTATAGGGTTGAAGACCCCTTCAGCTCCTTGGGTACTTTCTCTAGCTCCTTCCTTGGGAACCCTGTGTTCCATCTAATAGCTGACTGTGAGCAACCACCTCCATGTTTGCCAGGCACTGGTATAGTCTCCCACAAGACAGCTATATCCGGGCCCTTTCAGTACTATCTTGCTGGCATATGCTATAGTGTCTATGTTAGGTGGCTGATTGTGGGATGGATCCCTGGCAGCTGCAGTCATTGGGTCCATCCTTTGGATTCAGCTTCACACATGATCTCTGTAACTCCTTCAATGTGTGCTTTGTTCTTAATTCTAGGAAGGGGTGACCTGTCCACATTTTGATCTTCCTTCTTCCTGAGTTTCATGTGTTTAGTAAATTGTATCTTGGGTAGTCTAGGTTTCAGGGCTAATATCCACGTATCAGTGAGTACATGTTATGTGAGTTCTTTCCTGAATGGGTTACCTCACTCAGGATGATGGCCTCCAGATCCATCCATTTGCCTAAGAATTTCATATATTTATTGTTTTTAATAGCTGAGTAGTACTCCATTGTGTAAATATACCAAATTTTTGTATCCATTCCTCTGTTGAGGGACATCTGGGATCGTTCCAGCTTCTGGCTATTATGAATAAGGCTGCTATGAACATAGTGGAACATGTGTCCTTATTACCAGATGGAATATCTTCTGGATATATGCCCAGTAGAGGTATTGCAGGATCTTCCGGTAGTACTATGTCCAATTTTT